>ONZH01017216.1:0-38242 GCA_900303285.1 Rhinella marina
CTCCAGAATTGACACAGTATTCCAGATGTGGTCTCACTAGAGCTCTATACAGAGGGATCACAATCTCCCTCTTTCTGCTTGTTATACCTCTAGCTATGCAGCCAAGCATACGATTTGCTTTCCCTACTGCCTGGCTGCATTGGTTACTCATTTTGAGGCTGTCAGAGATGACTACCCCCAAATCCTTCTCTTCTGAGGTCTTTGTTAGCACAGAACTGCCAATACGATACTCAGATAGAGAATTTCTTCTCCCCAAGTGCATTATTTTACATTTGGAAACATTGAACTGAAGTTTCCATTGTTTTGACCACTTATCTAATAAAGATAAATCATTCTCCATATTATCGACACCTCCTGGAACATCAACCCTATTACACACTTTTGTGTCATCAGCAAACAAGCAAACCTTCCCTACCAAGCCATCCCTTATGTCACGTACAAACATGTTAAACAGAGCAGGACCCAGAACAGATCCTTGTGGCACTCCACTTGTAACCAGCCTCTCCTCAGAATACACTCCATTAACAATAACCCTCTGGTATCTGTCCTTCAGCCAACTGCAGATCCACTCAACTATCCAGGGGTTAAGTCCAATTTTTGATAACTTCTCTGTCAGCTCTTTATGGGGAACCGTATCAAAAAGCTTTACTGAAATCCAGGTAGGCGATATCCACAGCACCACCTTCATCCAGCACTTTAGTTACATAGTCAAAGAAATCAATGAGATTAGTCTGACATGATCAGCCCTCAGTAAAGCCATGCTGGTTTGGGTCCATCAAGTTGTTTGTTCTTAGATGGTCAATTATCTTCTTTTTTAGTAGAGTTTCCATCATTTTTACCACTACAGATGTCAAGCTGACTGGCCTATAGTTACTAGCTTCTTCTCTACTACCCTTCTTGTGAATGGGTACAACATTGGCCATTCTCCAATCATCAGGAACATCTCCTGTAAGAAGGGACTGATTATATAGATCAGTCAGGGGGCCAACAACCACAGATCGGAGTTCTTTAAGAACTCTGGGGTGGATGCCATCCGGACCCATTGCCTTATTTAACTTTAGCCGGACAAGTTCCTGTAGAACATCGGCCTCTGAAAACACTGTGGCTGAAACTTTACAACTAGAGGCAATGCTATGTCCAGCCATGTTCTGATTATGAAAGTCGCCATCTGAAAAAACTGAGCAGAATTAGTTATTCAGATGGTCAGCGACCGTCTTATTCCCATCTATATACTGATTTTTTCCATTGCTAAGTTTTGTAATGCCGCAGTTTTTCTTCTTCCTGTCACTAATATATCTGAAGAAGGTTTTATTTCCCTCCTTAACAGATTTGGCCATTTCTTCCTCCTTTGAAGCTTTAGCAGCATTAATACTCTGTTTTGTCTTCTTCTGTATAATTTTATAAACTTCTCTGTCCGCTACACTTCCAGACTCTTTATACCTCTTATAGGCAGACTTTTTATCATTCACTATAGCTCTTACCTCTCTAGTAAACCATAGTGGATTTCTCTTTCTTTTCCTTTTGCTAATTTGTCTAACATATAGTCTAGTTGCCTTTAAGGGGACTTCTTTAAATGCCTTCCACTGAGCACTCGCTCTTGCTGTTTTATCCCACCCTTTTAATTCTCTCTTTACATATTCTCCCATCACCTCAAACTTGGTCTTCGTAAAATCCAATACTTTGGTTGCAGAATGGGATTTCTCACAGTCAGTTTGGATTTCGAACCACAAACATTGGTGGTCACTGGAACCCAGATTTTCTCCCACCTTCACCTCAGATACCAGATCCCCATTTGTAAATACCAGATCTAGGATATTTTTACTATTGGCGCTTTCACCAACTGTTTCAGGGACATACCCGTCAGGGCCTCTACTATGTTCCTACTTTTGCATGTGGACGCACAAGGGATATTCCAATCAACATCCGGCATGTTGAAGTCTCCCATAACTACAATATCTCCCTTTACTGCCATTTGGGTAATCTCGTCCACCAGCATAATGTCATGCTCTTCAGATTGCCCTGGAGGCCTATAGATAGCACCTACTCTGGTAACAGATCCCTTTTTTTTGCAAGCAGACCCAGAGAGTCTCCAACTCCTTACATGAATTTTGGATCGCTGTTGATCTTATGGTATCTTTAACATAAATGGCGATCCCACCCCCCCTTTTCTCCACCCTATCTTTCCTATACAAAGTGTATCCCGGAATGGCTGTTTCCCAGTCATTGCAATCTCTGAACCATGTCTCTGTTATTACAACCAAGTCCAAATTATCTCTACAAACTATTGATATTAGCTCGCAGATCTTGTTGCCTAAGCTGCGAGCATTTGTACACATTACATGAAGAACATTACATTTATCACCAACAACTCCATCTACCTCCCTGACAACATTACCAACATCATCCACCGCACTAACATCAGTATCTCAAGCACCAGCGACCACTTCATCTGCACCAACAACTGTATCCACCACACTAACAGATTGCTGATCAAGACGCTCAATACCCTGGTTCACCAGAACTGTTCGGGGACAGAAATCATTCTCCTCAATAAAATTCCTGTCCCCTCCATCTAGTTTAAATGCCTGTCGAAAAAACACCTGAACTCTTCTCCAAGTACCTCAGTACCTTTGTGTGACGGGTGCAGACCATCTCTCTTGTACATGTCCTTACTACTCCACCTACTAACATTGTGACTAACAAACCCAAAACCTTCATCTTTACACCACTGCCTTAGCCAACCATTGAACTCCAGAATACGACATGCCTTAATATTTTGAGAGTGGACTGGCAAAATCTCAGAAAAAGTAATGGAATCTGTCATTCTGCTCAGCTCCAGGCTGAGACTTTGAAATTCCATTTTCACCACATCAACATTTTTCTGGGACAAATCGTTTGTCCCGAGATGAATAACCAGATCAACTTCAGTCTCCTTTGTTGCAGCCTTAACAATATTTGTGATCCGTCTTTTATCCCTGCTTGTAGTAGCACCAGGAAGACATCTCACCTCCTTCAGTCCATCCTCATTCTGACCCTAAAGCAACACCTCTAACAATCGAGTCACCAACAAGGAGATGCCTTCTCTTCTTTTTCATTTCACTTACTACCCCTGACTGCTTGGTACCACTTTCTCCTTTGG
This sequence comes from Rhinella marina, assembly GCA_900303285.1. Lineage (NCBI taxonomy): Eukaryota > Metazoa > Chordata > Amphibia > Anura > Bufonidae > Rhinella > Rhinella marina. The sequence goes on from ONZH01017216.1 coordinate 3,140, forward strand.
GACTTACAACATCCTGTGCCTGAATATCCATGCTTGTATCTGCTGCTATATCACTTTCCAAATCAGACAGGACACCATAGGGATTATACACAGAAATTCCAACAGTATTGTGTTTATGCTCCACAACTCTCAACCTCCCAGAGCCAACTGTCTTCCACACAGCCCTTCTCCTCATGGACCTTTGGGGAAGCGGTGTTGGATTACAGGGCTGCTTGACAGCACTCACTGGCTGGGACACTTCTTTCGATTGCAGGCTACATACTAAAGACTGCAGCCTTGAAATTTGACCATATAAAGTGGACAATTGCATACATAATGGACAATACCAGACAATACCAGACAATACCAGAAAATGCCAGACATTTTCACTTGACTCTGGCCCTGCAGGTCTTTGTCTCTCTCCCTGTCTCTATCCCTGTCTCTCTCCCTGCCTGATTAATATTACTAGCCCTGCACTTGCCCTGAACTTGCCCTGCACTTGCCCTGATATGTGTATTATTTTGGATGCCCAGAACAACAACACAATTTACAGAAAACAGTTCTCTGTCTTTCACAACTTCACAAGCTTCTGCTTGTCTCAGCAGTCTCAGCACAACTGATGTCACTGGCTTACCAAGCTTATGGGCCCATCAGAGCAAGCCTTTACCACTAGGTCAGGTGACCGGCTTCTTCCTGGCTTTTTGCCACTCTCACCGCGAACATTTCCACACAAATAACGAACATACAGTAAAAGTTTGCAAATTAACTGAATTTGTACACATTAGCGTATAAATTAACTGATGCGTACAATTCATCGGACAAGTAGCGGACAAGTAGCGTTTGTGTACAAAGGTTTAAGAACATGTAAGATTCGACCAGAGCGAATCTGAAAAGATCCGGATTCGCTTCGGAGTAGAAAATTGCGAAGATTCGTATCGAATCTATGAAGCGGCGAATAGATTTGCTCATCTCTACTTAGAATTGACATCCAGATCATCCTGCTGTGACTGTGTACCAAATCACAGTTTGGTACCCAAATTTTAAACAGTAATAGCAAAATTGCAATTTTTTTTTTTTTAAATTTAATTTAAAGTCAGAGGCACAATTAAATGTCCATCCCTTTTCACAGACACAGTGCACACTGCTATTGACAATTTACTTTCGTAATAAATAATGCAAGTTTTGCAGTAAATATGTTTGAACTACACGGTCCATAGCAGTAATGCGTTCACTTACAAGGGTATAGCAATTTTTTATGTAAAATGTCTTTGAATGGCACAGTCTATAATAAGTTTACCAACACTTGTTTAAAGAGGTTGTCTGGTCTCAAAATGTATATTCTTTTTATGTGCTCCTAACAACCCTCACCATGCAGAAATATGTCCCCAATACCTTTTTTTTATATCTGTGCTTTCTTTCTCCCTATGTGGGCATCAGGCTAGAGGTAGATCTGTTTACATTCATAGTTTCCTGTTTACATGGCTGCACTGCATAGTGATTGAAACACAGGCAGGTCCTGCCCCCACACTGTTCAGTCTGCAGGAGCTCTGCCATGTTACTACACCCAAACATGAATCCTGCTAGTCTATTTCTCACTTAGTTTCTAAATCATATCACTGACAGTCCAAAGGCTCTTCTCTCACCATCTAGGAGTGCAATAAACAGCTTGAATCACCAAGCACGTCAAAATATTACTGTATCTAATCCTATTATGTACGATATAGCCTGCTGTGCTTGATACATAGCCTGTTGTATGCGATACTGCCTGCTGAACTGTGTGTCTAATCCGATACTGTCTAGTATATATCTAAGCTTATCATGTCAGATACTGTCTGCTGTGCATCTGTATCTATATCTATCATCTGAGATAATGTACTATTCCTGTATCAAAGATTCTCTTGTGTGATACTGCCTGCTTAAGTGTGTATCTAAGGCCTCATGCACACAACCTTACCCGTTTTGAGGTCTGCAAATTGCAGATTCGCTAAATATACTGTCTTTGTACAATCCACATTTGTTTGTGGAGCCATTGACTTCCATGGGTTCGAGGTACGTATTTTGAAGACCAGAATAGGACATGTTCTATTTTTTGTGGAACTGACATAAGGATGTGGAAAACACATGGACATCATCCGTGTGCTTTCCACATCCGTATGTCAATTCTGCTAAACATAGAGCATGTCCTATTCGGGTCCTCAAAATGCAGAACTTGAACCAATAGAAGTCAATGGCCCTGCAAAAGTTTCCGGATCGCACATGGACAGTATACTTATGTAGTCGATCCACGACTTGCAGACCACAAAACGGATATGGTTGTGTGCATGAGGCCTAATCTTATAATTTTTGGTACTGCCGGCTAAAGTGTTTATCTTGGCCTATTGTGTGTGACACAACCATGATTAGCCCAGGAAACATGGTCTGTGTGTTGGCCGCATCTCCCAGGCCAGTCGTACTCTCCTGACATGAACTGACTGCATCACAGTAATTTATGATACAGCCAGTATCTATCTGATCCGAGATATGTACACGTGATGATGTAAGTGCACTACAATCATCCCGCGGTCAGATAAAGACTGGTTGTATCATAACTTACTATCATACGGTCAGTTTGGGTCAAGAAAGCCGCTGTCTTCCTGGAAAATGTGTCTGACTCATTAACTGTGATTTCTGGGCTGATCATAGTTGTTAGCATGAGCCCTATAACTCATACTGAGCTCCCATAACAGTGACAACCACAGCGCCCCCATAAAAGTAACATCTACAACACCCCCATAACAGTTACATCCACAGCATCCCCATAACAGTGACATCTACAAAACCCCCATATCAGTGACATGCACAGTGCTCTCCATTACAGTGACATCCACAGAGCCCCCCATAACTGTGACATCCACAGCACTCCTCATAACCGTTACATCCACTGCACCCACCATAACAGTGACATCCACAGCACCCCTCATAACTGTGACATCCACAGTACCACCAATAACAATGACATCCACAGCGCTGCCATAACAGATATATCCACAGTACCCCGATAACAGTGACATCCACAGTGTCACCATAACAGTGACATCTGCAGTGACCCCATAACAGTGACATCCACAGCACCCCCCCAAATGACATTCCCAGTGCCCACATCCCCCACGTGCTATCCACAGTGCCCCCAGTGACATTCACATTGCCCGTGCGGTTCTTTACCACAGCATGGCCTAAACCCGCCTGCAGAATGGCCACTCCCTGTGGCTGTATCCTAAGGCAGAGTGGCCTAAGTACACCTGATTTATAGTGATTCATGACAAATTGATTGTGAACTAATCAAATTTCTTGGGGAACTTCAACAAAGCTGCCGAATTGAATTTTTCTAAACTTTGCTAATCTCTAGCGTTATTCATGCAAAATGCTTTTGCTATAACTGAATGTTCATGCAATAGCTTCATGTATTCCCCGTGTAATAACAATTCTGGAGCATCTATTCTTATGTCTGTATGTTGTGCCATTCCTTTATTATTTGCAATAGAAGTTATGAATGAATTGCTATTTGTCTTCAGTAAGGGAACAGAGGGGAGGTGGCCAGTTGGGGGTGTGTACCTGCACAGACTGAACATGGCAGCACTGATTGGCTAGAGTCAGACTGTGCAGGTACACCCCCCCCAACTGGTTACCACCCCTCTGTTCCTTTACTAAAGGCAAATAGCAATTAATTCATAACTTCTAGTGCAAATAATAAAGGAATGGCACAACATAGAGCCATAAGAATAGATGTTCCAGAATTGTTATTACATGGGGAATGCATGAAGCTATTAAAACAGGCATGTCAAGAGTGGTGAAAGGTCCTCTTTAATATTATGGGTATAATAATGGCATTATTGCTGTAAAATGCTTTTGCAATAACTGAACGTTATGTAGTAATATGGGTATAATGCACTGAAATGGTTTTTTACAAGAAAAAGAAATGTGCAGTTGCTCAGTGTTTGCAGCAGAATGCTATTGGGGTGCTGTCAATAAGCCTATGAACTGTAGACGCTTCAGTTTTTTTTTTAAGCTGGCTTGCTGTTCATATATGGAGACAAGTTTTCCTTACAAAGGGTTTTGTAAGGCAGAACCAGCTGCCAGCAGCAGCTATATTAAACACACAACTAGGTGACCACTCCCTCAGTCTCTCAATGCTTTCCTTAATGCTTTCCCTGATCAAATTCCCTAGAATGTACACAAGTATATCTCCCTATACTTTCCCTACACTGTCCTTGGTACTGCTAGATTTCTGGGTTGTGCCTGCAATTGCTTTTTGTCAGACACTACCACTAGAATCCCTTATAGGTCAGAATCTAAATGCTTCCTCTTTACACCCTCTAGCTATGCTCTTTTCAGCACCACCAAAAACATGTATACTGTCCTTTATACAAGTGCATTAGATCATTTAGAGGGGTATTCTGGGGTGCCAACACCAGATTGGAAGTTCCTTGTGTAAAAGCTTTTTGAACATCCTAAAAACAATTTTAATAAATTAAAAATGAAAGCATAGGTCATCAATAGTGTTCAGTGAAGCATTCAAAACGGAATTCGGTCCGAAGTTTAGGAAAACTTAATTTCAGTTGAACACCTTATTTCTATTCAAGTGTATAGTAATGAGCTGTACCACAGAAGTGATTTGGTCAGCTTGTAATTACACCTGCTCACTGCTGCACATTGGCAAGCAGGTAAACAATGAAGGGAAAGCCGCAACTAAAACACAATAATAATACATAAATAATGAACATGTCCTATTCTACTCTGCAAAATGCAGTCCACTGACCCATTAAAGTCAACGGTTCCACACAAAAAAAAGCAGATGGTAGAAGTGCGGTATCCATCTGTTTTGTGGATCCATGGTATGCAGATGGTAATATACAGTGCCTTGCGAAAGTATTTGGCCCCCTGGAACTTTTCAACCTTTTGCCACATTTCAGGCTTCAAACAAAAAGATATAACATTTTAAATTTTTGGTGAAGAATCAACAATAAGTGGGTCACAATTGTGAAGTGGAAGGAAATTTATTGGATCATTTAAACTTTTTTTGTAATAATAAAACTGAAAAGTGGGGCGTACAAAATTATTTGGCCCCCTTACATTAATACTTTGCTGCGCCACCTTCAGCTCAAGCTCTTTGAGGTTGGATGGAGAGCGTTTGTGAACAGCAGTTTTCAGCTCTTTCCACATATTCTCAATTGGATTCAGGTCTGGACTTTGACTTGGCCATTCTAAGACTTGGATACGTTTATGTTTGAACAATTCCATTGTAGATTTTGCTTTATGTTTGGGATCATTGTCTTGTTGGAAGATAAATCTTCCTAGTCTCAGGTCTTTTGCAGACTCCAACAGGTTTTCATCCAGAATGGTCCTGTATTTGGCTCCATCCATCTTCCCATCAATTTTAACCATCTTCCCTGTACCTGCTGTTGAAAAGCAGGCCCAAACCATGATGCTGCCACCACCATGTTTGACAGGGGAGATGGTGTGTTCAGGGTGATGAGCTGTGTTGCTTTTACGCCAAACATATCGTTTTGTTTTATCGTTTCCAAAAAGTTGGATTTTGGTTTCATCTGACCAGAGCACCTTCTTCCACATGTTTGGTGTGTCTCCCAGGTGGCTAGTGGCAAACTGTAAATGAGACTTTTTATGGATATCTTTGAGAAATGGCTTTCTTCTTGCCACTCTTCCATAAAGGCCAGATTTGTGAAGTGTTCGACTGATTGTTGTCCTATGGACAGACTCTCCCACCTCAGCTGTAGATCTCTGCAGTTCATCCAGAGTGATCATGGGCCTCTTGGCATCTCTGATCAGTCTTCTCCTTGTTTGAGAGGAAAGTTTAGAGGGACGGCCGGGTCTTGGTAGATTTGCAGTGGTCTGATACTCCTTCCATTTCAATATGATCACTTGCACAGTGCTTCTTGGGATGTTTAAAGCTTGGGAAATCTTTTGGTATCCAAATCCGGCTTTAAACTTCTCCAAAACAGTATCACGGACCTGCCTGGTGTGTTCCTTGGTCTTCATGATGCTCTCTGTGCTTTAAACAGAACCCTGAGACTATCACAGAGCAGGTGCATTTATACGGAGACTTGATTACACACCTCAATGAACTTCTGGATTGAGTTTTCTGAACTGAAAGTAAATGGGCCAAATATTTTTGCACACCCCACTTTTCTGTTTTATTATTACAAAAAAAATTTAAATGATCCAATAAATTTCGTTCCACTTCACAATTGTGACCCACTTGTTGTTGATTCTTCACCAAAAATTTAAAATGTTATATCTTTTTGTTTGAAGCCTGAAATGTGGCAAAAGGTTGAAAAGTTCCAGGGGGCCAAATACTTTCGCAAGGCACTGTATATATATATATATATGGTTGTGTGCATATAGCCTTATTGTACGGACCCACAGAATAAAGTTAAAATGTTAATATTACCACGTAGTGAACACCATAAAAATAAAATCTTAAAAACACAGTGTTGCCCCCCAGTTTTAAAGTTACACAATTAAAATTTGCACCACTTCGTCGGTGTATGCTTGGTTGATCTCTGGAGGCTTTCTGCACTGAGATCTGTACTATGTAAGCTCTGATGACATCAGTGTCCTCCTGAAAGAGAAGACAGTCTGCTGATCCTTCATCGGCACCTGTCTGGTTTCAATTGTGCATGCACCAACAAAGCCTCACCAGCGCAAGCACTTTCAGGGTTGGGCATCTAAACAGTGAGGATGGTTGGCCAATCAATTAGAGCATGAGGGTAAATAGAGATGGAGAAGAGGAGGAGGTGAAGTGGTGCTCTGAGGGGCTAGGCTAGTGCAGCGACCGGGAACCAGGTTGTTTGTAGTTGCTACGGGGCGACCCTTCGCCTCCAGGGCCCTCTAAGGTGATGTGCCTCTCGTCCCAGTGTAGGAGTGCCAAAGGTAGTTTAGGCCACATATGTCTTGGTAGCACGTGTCACGGTGTTCCTACCTTGATGGACGGATAGGCCCTAGGCGGTGGCTCCAGCTGCATTAAAAGTAGGAATAATTGAGGGTCGTAGATAGGATAAGAGTCCAGACCTTTATGGATGATCCAACGCAGTTTTATTTAGTTAACTTGCATGAACGAAATTCACTTCAGGCTTTATCTTCATGTTCCAGCAAGTGCAGCTTTATATACTTGGCAGATGCTTGGCAGATAAAGATTTCTGAATTTCTCTCTTAAGCTGAGCTTTTCTATTAAGTCTGGCTTTCCTCTAGATGGTGCCTTGTTTCAGGCTGTAATTCTCAGTCTTGGCGGATCAACAGAGCTGAAGGTGCTCTGCTGTCCTGAACATCTCCTTCACCTAGCAGGGGGTAGGGTAAAACTGCCTAAACTGCCTTTTCCTCCTCACTGCAGGAAGTTAGAAGAAACCACTTCTCTCCAGAAAAGGGGGTCAGAATGGAATAAGGAACGTACCATTCTGGTGAAACTACAAACTAAATCTGCCACAGTATTACTGACACCTGCTGGTCCTCCAGGTACATAACATTACAACAGTTACATAACATTAGGTAGGAATATACACAGTACTGTAGGTACGGGAATACAATGCATAGAATGACATTAAGGGTAGCAAACAGATAGGAGCTGGATGCCAAGAGTGATAACACTACTCTGGGGTGTTACGCTAGCCCCTTGGTGCTCTGATCACTGCATTTGGATAAAATGATATTTAAAAAATAAAATGCTATGGTACATCTGTTTCTAGGACTCATTTTATTCACCATGATCAACCTGACCAGGCAGTATGCTTGCTTTAATTGGTGACTGATGCTCTTTAAGTACCAAACTAAACAGTGTTCTTAAGGGGTTAATTTAGACATTTCAGGTCAAACATACTACTCTACCTGGTAGTATAGTCCAGAAGAAGTAAGGCTGGCATGTTCATGTGTTTTGTTTTTGTAAAACTATGCAGAGAAATAAATTAATGCATTATAAAATTGTTGGCAAACCACACAAGCATGAATTTATCATGTAGCTGATATAAATACCAGCCTCTACTTTTTAGCAAACGTGTGAGGGGGGATTTATTAAAACTAGTGCAAAGGAACACTGGTGGAGTTGCCATAGCAATCAGTTAGGCTGCTACTTTCATGTAAAAATTATAACTGGAATCTACAGTAGTTTCCATTGGAAAATGCACCATTTTTTGATAAATTTCCCTATCTTGTTTTTGAGCAACTTTGAAGCAGTAATGTACTTGTCAAACACAATAATGGATTTCCTGGACCACGGGAAGGCTGCTGACCTGAGGCTTTTCACTGCTGACCCAATGCTCGTAAGGCATTATTCATCCTTGTGCTTGACCATTTTTGTATTGTTTGCCTTATCTTTCATGGGACTAGAATAGTTTAGTGTTATCACAAATTCTGGATCCGAGTAAAAACATGCTACTGTGTTTCCTTCTTTATTTCAACATATTTTGCTGTATAAGTTACAATAAAATTTTGGGCTGAATATCTAAGGCAACAACGTGTAAATTCTAGTATAAAAATACTTCTGGGATCCCTGCCTTTCAATCAATAATCACGTTTCGGGACCATTTGTTTCTTGTATAGTCAATTATTTGGTGGCAAGCAAATTCTAAAAGTGCCCTAAGCTAAAAGAACACAATAAGATGAAATGTCGATCGATGTCTCACTTTCCATGAATACACCATGGTTTTATACAAGTTATTCTTAAATAAAATGTAACTGCAGAACTTAACTGCAGAACAAAAAATTCATACCCGCTATGATTTATCGTATTGTTTCTTCAAGGTTGGAATTTTTTTCTTAAATGTCCATAACTTAGGATGCATAATTATTGAAAAAAGCCAGCAGAGCAGAGTATAATTTCATATAATGCAGTTTTCCAATATGCATGCTGAGAAACTAAATCGCTTAACCGTGGGAACTTTCTATTAAAGTAATATGCTCTAAGTAAAGGTAATTTCAGGAAGACTAGGATCAACGTCCACGTGTATGAATCCTGGCAAAAATGTGTGGACTCACCATACAGAGAGAATATTTAATCTAATGTTTTTGTACTTCATACCAAATATATAAATGACAAATTAAAGAGCAGCAAAGATTTATTAATTTGTTTACACCTAAATCTGTCTAAAAAAAATGTAGCAAACTGGTGCAATTTGGCGCAACTAGGGTGTTTTACATGTTGGAAAAGGGGGCGTGCTGTTTTTGCAGCAACTGCAGTGGTGAGCAGGTGTAATTACAAGTATGGTGTCCCCATTCACTTCTATGGGATGGCTCTGTCTTTTCAAGTGAATACTACAGAGCCATTCCATTGAATGCAGTTCTACTTGTATGGTCACTGAACGTTCTGCTGCATTCAATAAACTCTTCTCTTAAAGGGGTTCAGCTCTGAACCCAGACATACCCAGAATTTCACCCAGGCATCCCCCCTAATGTTAGCATTGGAACGCAGAGCAGGGGCTTTTTTATTTACAATAACACACTGCTGGGTGGAGGCTACCACCCAGCAGTGTGTTCGGTGACATCACCAGTGCTAAAGCTTGTCCATCCATATCGGTGACGTCACTGGGCTCACTACTGAGAAGAATACTCCGCATGGCAGCCCTACGGAGAGCCCGGTACATCACCTGATCTCCTGAAAATGCCTTTGCCCTGTGCAATTCAGCACGAATGCTCCAATGCTCATCTTAGTGGGGCTGCCTTAGTGAAAATGTGGGGGTATGTCAGGGTTCAGTTCTGAGCCCGGAAAACCCTTTTGAGGGCCAGCACATATGCTGCTTTGTCAGGAACAGGGCAGGAAGATTCCCTATTATCTCTGCTCCTCAGTGCTTTTAGCTGTTTGCTCCTAGCTAACACTAGACTGACTCACGTCCTCACCGAGAGGAAAGGGTGGGACTAGCCCTATTTGCCACAGTAACTAGGGAACTTCTCAGTCCTACAGGGCATACGCAGTGCATTAAACACAGTCACATTAACATTTGCAGTGGGGACACTGCATGCATACAACCACTACTTGTACAGGCACCCTAAATATCTTAAAATTCATCAGATGCCAATTTAACTACTAATCAGGTGAATTAACTGAATTAAATGAGTCAACATTAAAGGGCATCATTAGAGGGCCAACTGTTTTTATGATCAGAGGGTGGACACCCATCAAACTAAAAACTATTTCCTTTCATGTGGATATGGGATAACTTCAAATTACCAGAATAACCATTTAACTCTTTGTCTACAAACATCATAATAGATTTGTTGCTCACAGCTGACATAGCTGATATATGAAATGAACAAAATAACTCTAACATGGACTAATAACTCTTCCAGCAAAGACATTTTAAGGTTAGAAAAATGACCATTTATTTGTTTAAATATCAGGGGAACACAACTGAAGGAGTTTGGAGGACTAGGTTTTATCAACAATCACAAATCAAGCAGTTGCCATAAAGGAAGAGCTGAAAGGCATCTCAAGGTGGATGTCACAGCTGAGACCATCTAAGCCTATCAGTTCTTTATTCCCCAGGCAGAGTCAAGAAGTCTTTGTTGCACAGCACCTGGGGCATGAAACATTACTTATATTGGAATACATATAGGAAGAAGTTAATTACAAGTGATCTGCAATTGTACACGACTACAGAAACAAATCTTAGGTTGCAGCAAGTTCATCAGATTACACAAACTGCCTCCTTTCATATGTCATTGCAGAAGTCTAAAATGTTCCATTATTCTGATGATTTTTATTACTTCTTCTCCTGGTTATACTAGTTGCAATAAATGGTAAAATCTTGAAGAAGTAAAGGGTCTGCAAACAGCTAACCTTGCAGTATTTATGCTGTTGGATGACATTAATCATATACATGATGCAAAAGACTTTAATTGGGTTGGGTAGTCATCATGGGCCATTTAAAAGGTGATGTATCACCTTTATTTTTTACTAATTTAAATCAGATACTAAATTCTAAGCTTTTTTCCTATTTTGTTTTTATCTTTTGATTGGTAGTTTTTTATACTTTATATTCTGATCATGATTATGATAGCAGCTATCTTAACTGTCCAGAGATCTGCTTTACAGCAGTAACACAAATAAGAAACTGATCTCAGGAGATAACTAATTGACTTGTATAGGAGAGTGTTCGAGACATGCTCTGTGACCTGTGCAGAGGTCTCTGTGCGGGGAAAAGCTGAGGATGAGCTGTAATCAACACCTAGTGTCAAAAGTAGATCCTGTGCTATTTGTTTGCAGCTTTAACTCCTAGATGACAAGCAACGCACATGCGAAGAGCACCCTGAAGGGAGTACATGTACGGCACGGTGTTGAGCAGGTACAGAAGCTGCACTTGTTCAATCAGTGGCAGGGGCCTGCTGAAAACTCCAATGTCACCTGACTAACCCCTTAGAAGCCGCGGTCAATGCTCATGCGATCTAAGGGTGCTAATAGTTGCAATGACAGTCCGAGGACTTACAAAAGCCTCAAAAGCCAAACAGGGATAAGACCCTCAAAAGTTGAAGTCCTATAGTGGGAAAAAAATTAAAATAGTTTTATAAAAAAAAGTGTTTTATAAAAAAAAGGAAAAAAGCATCCTTTCCTCTATAAAAATAGCATATGATCTATCCCATCAGGTGAATGCTGTAAAAAAAAAAAGAAAAACTATACCTGAATAGCCATTTTGTGTCATTTCTCTTCCCACAAATCAAAATATGAAGCAAATCAAAATGTCAATGCCAACCCCAAAATGGTGCCAATGAAAATGTCACCATTATAGCCTTCAGGAAATGGCAAAGCAAAAACATGATTTTCTTTTCAAAAATTCTTTATGTAAAAGTGGTAAAATGTAAAAAAGAAAGTATAACATTGGTATTTCTGTAATTGTGCTGACCAGCAGAATAAAGACAACATGTCATTTTAACCACATGATGTATGGAATGAGTTGCTACTCTTTCTTTATCCTGCTCCCTAAAATGTGAAATAAAAAGTGATCAAAAAGTCGAATGTATCCCAAAATAGAACCAATAATAGTGGAAATTCATCCCGCAAAAAATAAGCCTTCACACAGCTCTGTTGAGAGAAAAATAAAAAAAAGTATGATTCTCAGAAAATGGCTTTACTACTACCCCAGAGGCTGTTAAAAAAAACAGCATTGCAAAGCAATCCACCAAAATCTGCACTGGAAAAGCCAAAAGGTAGTCTCTCCCTTGTGAACTCTACAGCAGACCCAACAGCAGTTGACATCCACATTTCAGTATCCAGTAGAGCCCGCCTAACAATTTAGACGGGCCCAGCATATTGAGCACTGGACTGCTATCTGTGGAAAACTTGCAAGTTTCCTTTTGCACAGTCCCTTGTTCATTAATTTCTGCAAAATGGTGGTGTCAAAATGCTCACTCCACTCCTTGTTAAAAAACTTGATGGATGTTGTTTCCATAACGGGGTCACTTGCAGGGTTCCACTGAACAGGTACCTCAGTGGCTCTGGAATTATGATGTATTCCAGCAAAATCTGTGTTCTGTGTTTATGTCCATATTTATGGCATTTCCATACCCAGTATAACCCGACTATCAATTCAAGTATTGTGGTGTGAGTCTCAGATGGTAGCAGCTGGGCACCACATAGTGGGCACTGAAATATCATATCTGTGGAAAACTTGCAATTTTCACAACCCTGCAGTGTGCCCCAGAGTAGTTTATGACCACATATAGGATGTTGCAGTATTATGGGGAAAATGGATAACATATTGTCCTTTTTCTCTTGTTATCACTAGTGAAAATGAAAAATCTCTGGGCTAAATCCCAGCCAAATGTTTCTAAATACTATGAAATGTCTGTGGGTCAAATCACTCACTGCATCCCTCTTTAAATTCTTTCTACTGTTACCTCAGGATCTCTTCAACTGTGACATGGTTCTTGAAAACCATTCCTGCAAAATCTGCCTTTCAAAAGCCATATGGGGCTCCTTCTATTTTGAGCCCTGCAGTGTTCCCATACAGCAGTTTATGACCACATTTTTTCTCCTGGTACCCCTTGTGAAAATGAAAGATTTGGGGCTAAACCACATTTTATTTAAAAAAAAAATGTAATTTTTCATTTTGAAATTTTTTTTGATTCTATATTGTTTGAAATTCCTTTGGGGTTAAAGCACTCACTACACCCCTCAATTAATTTCATGATGGATGAAATTCATTTCCAAAATGTGACAAATTTTTGAGGGTTACCAGTTTAGGGGCAAATCAAATTCTGTTCAAATGCAACATGGTGCCTGAAAACCATTCAAGCAAAATCTGCCCTCCAAAAGCCATATGGTAACCCTTCCATTTGGAGACCTGCAGTGTGCTAGTTCATGACCACATATGGGGTGCTGCCATGTTCAGTAGAAAATGGGTAACACATTTTGGGGTCCTTTTTCTCCTGTTACTCCCTTATGAAAATGAAAAAGTTAAGGTTTGTGCAACATTTTATTAGAAGAAATGACATTTTTCATTTTCACAGCCAAGTGTTTCTAATTCCAAGAAACACATGTGAGGTAAAAGCACTCTCCAAGCATGACCAAGCATATCTCCAGACCTAAACCCTATTGAGCATTTGTGAACATCCTCAAATGGAAGGTGGAGGAGCACAAGGTCTCTAACATCCACCAGCATTATGATATTGTCATGATTCCAGTGGCAACCGGTGAAGCTCTAGTGAACTTCATGCCTAAGAGAGTTAAGGCAGTGCTGGAAAATAATGGTGACCACACAAAATTGTGAAGCTTTGGGCACAATTTGGCCATTTGGCCATTATACTTAGGGGTATACTCACTTTTGTTGCCAGCTGTCTAGGCATTAATGGTTGTGTGTTGAGTTATTTGGAAGATACACCAAATTTGCACTGTTATTCAAGCTGTACACTGACTACTTTAAATTGCATGAAAGTGTCATAACTTCAGTATTGTCCCATGAAAACATATATTAAAATATTTACAAAAATGTGAGGGGTGTACTCACTTTTGTGAGATACTGGAGATACCTTATTTGAGAGTAGGATTGGCTCACAGTAACTGCTGGAATTAACTAACCAAATAACTTACAGGTCAATGTTTGGGTCTGGTATAATGTACTTAAACGTGGAGTGGCCCAAGATTCTACTATAGAACGATCTTCTGTTTCCATATAGATTGCTTGAGAAGCTGGTGGGTAACACACTGATGCAAGTAGTGGCCTCATGACAGAGTGGAGAGGGCGTCAGCATTCTCCAGCAGTCATGGCAGTGAAAAATGAGCGCAGAGGGCCTCTATCAGACCTTCCTGAGGATGGGTGATGGCGCACATAGGCAGCGACTAACTAACTACATAGGATGTCTCGATAGTAGATGAGTTTATCCTCCCTCTCAATGGGTGTAATAAAGGCCTCTATCTTTACTGCATACTGCCACGGGTCTGGGTCATCTGCCTGATCTTCTTTATTGCCTTCCAACTCCTCATGCTGCTCCTCTCCTGTCACTTGTGCAGATAAACCACCTATTTCTGTATACATTGATTGTGCATGAATGTCCTCTTCCTTGTCTTCAGCCTCCTTCTTTGCCAGTTCAGCCCCACAGCGCTCAGGCGGCCATGATATGTAGGCACCACCTGGCCAGACAGATTTATCAGCATCTACTCTATAATGTGAAGGAGTGGAATGAAAACATCCCACCCCGTAGTCCTGGCGATTGACAAATGAAGGGCCTCCTCAAATGGCCTGAGCAAATGGTAGGTGTCACGCATGAGCTGCCCTGGCTAATGTCGAAGTTACACAGGGGAGTACTTCTGCCCGCCTGAATCATTAAGAAATCATTCACGGCCTTCCTCTGCTCATATAGTCAGTCAAACATGTGCAGGGTGACGTGTTGGGAAACAATATTATGCCTTTGTAGCTCAAGGAGGGTGTGTTTTGTAGTGTAAGAGTGGCTGAAGTGCATGTACAGTTTCCTGCCCATTTTCAAGATATCTTGCGGTTGGGTGGAAGACTTCAGGAACCGCTTTATAACCAGATTAAAGACATGTGTGTCCTGCAGTGCATATGGTTCAGTCCTCCTTGACGCAGTGCCGACACAATGTTCTTCCCGCTATCAGTGACCATTGTTCCGATCTTCAGTTGGTGAGGAGACAGCCAGGATTTGATTTCTTGGTTGATGACATGGACGAGTTCCTCTCCAGTGTGACTCCGTTCGCCCAGGCAGTTCTCTGCACAGGTGGCATACTAGAGGACCACTCAGAACTGTGCCTACAGTGGAAGCTGAGGACAAGGTTGAGGATGAAGAGGCAGAGGAGGACATTGGTGCAGTTGCTGGTGTGCCTGGGTAGGAACCACATTTACAGAGTGGGCCATAAAAGACAGATTTTGTCCTTGACCATAGTTAAAGCTCCACAAGTCAGTGCTGCCGTGAACTGTACCAGACACTGACAGGCTCAAGGAGAGTCCCAGCTTCTGCTCAATATACATGCAGGGCTGGTACAGCCCCTCTTTGGAGAAGTAATGACAGTTTGGGATTCTCCACTTTGGCTTGGCGCAAGTCATCAGTTCTCTGAAAGGTGCAGAGTAAACACATGGAAAAGGAGGGACTGTAGTACCAGCAACTTGGCCAGGAGCATGTTCAGCTTTTGCGCCATTGGATGAGTGCACGCATTCTGTTGTCTTTCTTCCTCAGTGACGAGGAGTAGGAGGAGGAGCTTCAGGACCAGTAGATGATGGGAAGGAAACACAGTTCTTCTGCTGAGGTGGTGGAGCCTTGACTGCTGGAAAAAGGATGTGGTCCGCTAGGAGATGCCTACCACAACATTAGCGCCACGGTTTTACCAGGCCACTTTATGGTGACGCTACATGTGATGAAGCAGGGCCATGGTGCCAACATTGGCACCCTGGCTACGCTTCACCTTCTGCCCACAGATTCTACCTAAGGCAACCATGACATCCTCCGGCAACCTGATGCAAATTCCCACACCGGTGAGCTGGGAATTTTACCCCCACCACTCCGTGCTGACTGTATGCTGCTGCCTCTATGAAGCCATGCCCCACTAGTTATTTCCAGACAGGTAGGCTCCTGAGAAGCAGATGGTCTCTCCCGGGCACGTTTGCCTCCAGACCTCACACTGCTTCCACCCTGCTGGCTGAGCTGCACTCTGCCACCATGCTGCTGTCTCATGCGCAAGCTGTCATCCTGACTCCCTGATGATGATGATGAAGCCCCCTCTTCACCGGCTATATCATCCACTACTGTATTTGGGTCACTGATGTCACCCTCACCAGTCTCACAGTCATGTCCATTATCGCTTGCAACACCTGTTCCTACGCGACCCTCATCATTGCTATTTGCCTGCCTACAGGAGGAAGCAGCTGATCTATCCTCCAAATCTGGGCTGGGCAGTAGCTGCTGACTATCCTCAATAAGCTCGTCCTCGCTGAAAAGCAGAGCAGAACTAGCAGCATACAGTAAATCCCAAGCAGAAGGAGCAGAAAAAGAAAGAAGCAGGTTCAGGACAGGTGGAGGCACAGCACTTGTCCCTGGGCCATGACAACAAAGCATGGTGTCAGAGAAACCTACTGACATCTGATTGTGGGAGTATGATGTCAGTTAAGATGATGTTGAAGACCAAGCCAACCATTCAAGGACAGTTGGGTTGCTGGTCAAAACACGACCACTGGATGACACTGGCAACACTGGCCTGTTGCTGCGACTTCTGCCACCCCCCCCCTCTTCTGCCGCTACTTCCGCAAATTCCAGAAACATTTTTACCACTGTCTGTTCCCTTGGAAGGCCCTGGCACCTGTATGTCAGACATACTCTACAGTAACGGTAACTCTAATTGTAATATAGCAGTAGTATACGACCCCTTTTCAACAAAATCAAGGCCTAATAGATTACTTATATATAAAACACAGTGGAAAACCAAATAACTGTACAATAGAGTGATTTCTCATCCCAATTACATAATCAAGGTGTTATATAATTTCTTATGAATAAAACAATTTGGACGCCCCAATAGCAGTGGTATTAGACCTCTTTTCCACCCCAATTAGTGAATCAAGGTGTAATAGAATTGCTTATCTATTAACCAAGGGGGAGACTGTTCAGTTAGTCCCTGCACTCTCCCTATGGTATCCCTATGCTCTTCCTATAATGTGTAAAAAGCCTCCCTACAATCTCCCTACACTGTCCCTGAACTCTTCCCATCCACTGGTTCTAGCGCTTGTCACATCTCTCCCTATACTCAGTTTCTAGTGAAATGGTGGAGGCCGGGAGGGATGAGGGTTTATAGGGCTGCTACATCACAGGGACTGGCTAGCTGCTGATTGGCTGTCTGCATGGTATTATGGGTGACCTCTTTTTCCTGGGCCACAACTCGCAATCCAGTAGCAGTGGCCGTTCTTAAACACTATTGGAAAAAGTGCCGGCCAGTGACTAAGGTCACTTTAGTAGCTTTTGTTATACCTGTAACTGGGGTTTCCATTGATGCCCCAGTTACAATGGAAAACTGTAAAAAAAAAATAATTATAGAGAATGAAAGTTCTTCCAAGGGTCTCATTGGGGACATAATATGTAAAAAAAATTGAAATAATATATAATGAGAAAAAAGGAAACAACATCACCCACTCCAATGTAAGTTAATATCTATCTACCTACCGTATCTATCTATCTATCTATCTATCTATCTATCTATCTATCTATCTATCTATCTATTACTGATGTAGAAAACTGGATTCATACAGGACATCTGCCAATTTCTCCTACCAAAAACTAATGGAATGTAGCACCTTTCTAGCATGTGTTTAGAACCAATATTTTCCTGATATCCAAAGTTTGACCTTAATATAAGGCTTCTATTTAATATTATTTGTTTCCAGACTTTAGATCTTATTGCGTCATGTCCTGATTACTTGTCGGTCTGTTTTTTTTGTTTGCTTTCTCAGTGTTGACAGTTCTATCTTTTTAACCCCTTAAGGACCCTGCCATTTTTCACCTTAAGGACCAGGCCATTTTTAGCAAATCTGACATGTCTCACTTTATGTGGTGATAACTTTAGAACGCTTTTACTTATCCAGGCCATTCTGAGATTGTTTACTCGTCACATATTGTACTTCATGACAGTGGTAAATTTAAGTCAAAATATTTCATTCTTATTTATAAAAAAATACCAAATTACCAAAAATTTAGAAAAATTTGCAAATTTCCAAATGTCAATTTCTCTACTTTTAAAATACATAGTAATGCCTCCAAAAATAGTTATGACTTTACATTCCCCATGTGTCTACTTCAGGTTTGGATCAGGGCGCAGAAGGAAAGGAACGCCAGGGCAGATTTCACTGGAAAAACTTTAAGTTGCCATGTCACATTTGATGCACCCCTAGAGTAGGAAACTCCAAAAAACTGACCTCATTTTGGAAACTACGGGATAAGTTGGCAGTTTTGTTAGTGCTATTTTAGGGTACATATGATTTTTGGTAGCTCTATATTACACTTTTTGTGAGGCAAGGTAACAAAAACTAGCAGTTTTGTCATTGTTTTTATTTTTTGTTATTTACAACATTCATCTGACAGGATAGATTGTGTGATATTTTTATAGAGCAGGTCGTTACGGACGCGGCAATATCTAATATGTATACTTTTTTTATTTATTTAAGTTTTACACAATATTTTTGAAGCACAAAAAAAAATCACATTTTAGTGTCTCCATAGTCAGAGAGCTGTAATTTTTTTTATTTTTTGGGCGATTGTCTCAGGTAGGGGCTCATTTTTTGCAGGATGAGATGACGATTAGATTGGCACTATTTTTGGGGGCATATGCTTTTTTGACCGCTTGGTATTACATTTTTTGTGATGAAATGTGACAAAAAATGGCTTTTTTTAGACAGTTTTTATTTTTTATTTTTTACAGTGTTCACCTGAGGGGAGAGATCATGCTATATTTTTGTAGAGCAGGTTTTTACGGACGTGGCGATACCTAACATGTATACTTATTTTTATTTATTTAAGTTTTACACAATAATATCCTTTTTGAAACAAAAAAAATCATGTTTCAGTGTCTCCATAGTCAGAGAGCTGTAGTTTTTTTATTTTTTGGGTGATTGTCTCAGGTAGGGGCTCATTTTTTGCAGGATGAGATGACGATTAGATTGGCACTATTTTTGGGGGCATACGCTTTTTTGATCGCTTGGTATTACAATTTTTGTGATGAAATGTGACAAAAAATGGCTTTTTTTAGACAGTTTTTATTTTTTATTTTTTACAATGTTCACCTGAGGGGAGAGATCATGCTATATTTTTGTAGAGCAGGTTTTTACGGACGTGGCGATACCTAACATGTATACTTATTTTTATTTTTTTAAGTTTTACAAAATAATATCATTTTTGAAACAAAAAAAAATCATGTTTCAGGGTCTCCATAGTCAGAGAGCTGTAGTTTTTTTTATTTTTTGGGCGATTGTCTCGAGTAGGGGCTCATTTTTTGCGGGATGAGATGACGGTTAGATTGGTACTATTTTTGGGGGCATACGCTTTTTTGATCGCATGGTATTACATTTTTTGTGATAAAATGTGACCAAAAATGACTTTTTTTAGACAGTTTTTATTTTTTATTTTTTACGGTGTTGACCGGGCGGGCTGGATCATGTGATATTTTAATAAAGCAGGTTTTTACGGACGTGGCGATACCTAATCTGTATATTTTTTATTTTTTTTTCTATTTTTATGTGTTTCTTTATGGGGAAGGGGCTTTTTTTTTAATTGAAACTTTATTATTTTTTTTTGTTAAAACACTTTTATTTAACTTTTTTTTTAACATTTCACTTATGTCCCAGTAAGGGACTTTAACATTTTAGGGTCTGATCCCTGATTGAATGCAGCACAATACATCTGTATTGTGCTGCATTCAACTGTCAGCGTCTCACACTGTGAGACGCTGACCGTTGCCTAGGAGACCCAGCGCTGTGGCTGGGTCTCCTGGGCTTCCATAGATGGGAGTCCCGATGCCTCTGGGCAAGGCATCGGGGCTTCCATCTCAGCCATCGGGCCCCCCCCCACCGCCTCACGGGGACCCAATGGCTTTAACAGCTGCCGCAATTACCTTGTATGCCGCGGTCAGCGTGACCGCGGCATACAAGGGGTTAATCCGCTGGCATCGGTGTAATCACCGGTGCTGGCGGATACAGCAGAGGCCCAGCTGTTAGTTTCAGCTGGGCCCCTGCTACAGATTGCGGCAGCGGGCAGCAGCAGCACCTTAACTCTAGGACGAGAATGCTCGTCCTAGGGCGTTAAGTAACGCCATATTAGGATGAGCATTCTCGTCCTAGGTCGTTAAGGTGTTAATCTATTTCATGAACTACAGCGGCCGTTGGAAAAGTTTTTCAATTTAATAATTTCAGTCCGTAGATAAAATTCCATCCACCTTAGAGAGCACACAGACTTTACAGCATTTACAAAAATAAAATACAACAAAATTAAAAAGAAAGTTGTGTGTAGGACTATTGCAAATAATGTTTGGAAAATCTTAAATGATTGCACTAAAATGTGCATGTAAAATGTGTAAGACTTCCTGAACAGACCACCATTACTCTGAAACAAGGAGTTGACCAGCTTTTAGATATTGAAGATCTATGCTCTTTCATTAACTCTTTACTGGGGAAAGTAACATAGTTACATCTGGCCATCTAGTTCAGCCTGTTATTGATCCAGAGTAAGGGAAAAACACAAGTATAACATTGTTTTTTTTGCATTATAAATAATGCACCATTCAACTTGCAGTATAGATCATCTGTGATCATCATTCTACGGGTTAATCTGAGTAAAGCAAAACTAAATGTGTACAGTTTTTGTCTTTTCCACAATGAAAGCACATTTGATTATAAAAAATATGTATTTATATATTGTTACAATTTTTCTAATATCCACTAGAAGACTCGACCATACTTTTCTATTGAAGTGTAATATGCTTGTCCGCATGACCCCTGACTCTAGAAGGGAAGATCTTGGACCTTCATTAGGCCCTCGGCTACAGATACATCCCATCAATACCCCATGATCACATCGCTGGGAAGTCAATAGGGTGAAGAGGGAATGCCCTCTCTATGTCTAACCACTATGATACCACATTGATGGATAATGCAGGTGCAACTCATGTTAAATTGTATTTATTCCCATGTAACAACATTTGTCATCAGATCAGAACTGGAGAACTTATTATATTGCTTAGAATTTGTTACCAAACATGTATCCTGTCCTTGAATATAGGCTTGAACCTACTAAGAAATATAAAGCAGTATTTGTGTGAGATATGTCCTAGAGAGTGGCTCAGGTAAGCATGAATGTAAGAGCGTGGGGGTGATATTATGGGTCCTTTTGTGTGTGTCCTTGGATTCTATATGCAAACATATATAAGGCATTTTCATGAATTATCGCCATAGAAGTTAATGCTTTAATCAGCATAAATATACAGTGGCATGTAAAAGTTTGAAGATGAAATGATCTCCGAAAGGCATAAAGTAAAAAATGACACATTCCCTTTCTATTTTAAGCCAAAACTATTTTTCATTTTCATCTTTTACATTTTCAAAATACCATATTTTTCGCCCCATAAGACGCATTTTTTCCCCCCAAAAGTGGGGGGAAAATGCCCCTGCGTCGTATGGGGCGAATGCTAATGAGCGCTTCCATTATGGAAGCGCTCATTAGCACCGGAGGATCGGGAAGCGGTGAAGGCTCTGTACTCACCACTTCCTGGTCCTCCGTTAGGCTGTGCTGTGCTGCGCACAGCGTGAGGGCGCTCTGTGACCTCACGCTGTGCGCGCCAGGTCACAGCACAGCCGGAGGCAGAAGGAAGAAGAGAGAACGCGGGCGGAGGAGCGGCGGTGTCCAGGAGCTGGAGAGGTAAGTGGCTTTATTATTCAATGTGAGGCTGATGGGGGCTGATATTGCTTGGCATGGGGGCTGGTGAGAGGCACTGGGGCCTGGCCAAAGGTAATGGGGGCTGATAAGAGGCTCTGGGGGTTAATAAGAAGCTGCTAGGGGCTCATAAAAAGGCAATGGGGCTTATATAAAACTGCTGGGGGCTGATAAGAGGAATATAGGGGGCTGATGAGAGGCATGGGGCTGATATAAGACTGCTGGGGGCTGATAAGAGGCATATAGGGGCTGATGAGAGGCATAGGGTCTGATATTAGGCATATGGGGGCTGATAAAAGGCATGGGGCTCTTATCTGAGGTCTGATTGGGGGTCTTTCACATTGAGGTCTGAGCTGAGATCTGATTGGGGTTCTGATCTGAGGTATTATTGGGGTGTTTTTAACAATGGGGCTGTGAGCTGAGGTCTGATTAACATTGGGGGTCTGATTGGTGCTCTGACCAGAGGTCTGATGAAAAATATTTTTTTTCTTATTGTCCTCCTCTAAAACCTAGGTGCGTCTTATAGGCCGGTGCGTCTTATAGGGTGAAAAATACGGTAACAAAAAAGTAAAAGAACAAGGAGGGACTTATACTGTAGGGATAAGATTTGGCTAGGCAGGGCTAGTAGTTCTGTTCAAAAGACACAAAAGTCCATTGTTAAATCTGGCTGCATTTTTTTTTCTTTTGGGGCAAAAATAACGCAAGTGTGCCTGACACTACCACTACATGCACAGCGTGTGTATTAGAACCTTTCAAAAGTCTATATACCTGACATCCGTTGGTATTTTTTCTACCGTTAATTTAGGCCGCAGTTCCTCATTTGTGTCTGCTATATAACATTTGCGCAAGGAGGGACTTATACTGTAGGGATAACATTTGGCTAGGTAGGGCTAGTAGTTCTGTTCAAAAGACACAAAAGTCCATTATTAAATCTGGCTGCAATTTTTTTTCTTTTGGGGCAAAAAGAACACAAGTGTACCTGACACTACCACTACGTGCACAGCGTGTGTATTAGAACCTTTCAAAAGTCTATATACCTGACATTCGTTGGTATATTTTCTACCGTTAATTAAGGCCGCAGTTCCTCAGCTGTGTCTGCTATATAACAGTTGCGCAAGGAGGGACTTATACTGTAGGGATAAGATTTGGCTAGGCAGGGCTAGTATTTCTGTTTAAAAGACACAAAAGTCCATTATTATATGTGGCTGCATTTTTATTTCTTTTGGGGCAAAAAGA
The DNA here is from genome assembly GCA_900303285.1 of Rhinella marina. Classification (NCBI taxonomy): domain Eukaryota; kingdom Metazoa; phylum Chordata; class Amphibia; order Anura; family Bufonidae; genus Rhinella; species Rhinella marina. The sequence goes on from ONZH01017216.1 coordinate 26,246, forward strand.
ACGCAATTGTGCCTGACACTACCACTAAGTGCACAGAGTGTGTATTAGAACCATTCAAAAGTCTATATACCTGACATCCGTTGGTATTTTTTCTACCGTTAATTTAGGCCACAGTTCCTCATTTGAGTCTGCTATATAACATTTGCGCAAGAAGGGACTTATACTGTAGGGATAAGATTTGGCTAGGTAGGGCTAGTAGTTCTGTTCAAAAGACACGAAAGTCCATTGTTAAATTTGGCTGCATTTTTTTTTCTTTTGGGGCAAAAAGAACGCAAGTGTGCCTGACACTACCAGCACATGTACAGCGTGTGTATTAGAAACTTTCAAAAGTCTATATACCTGACATTCGTTGGTATTTTTTTCTACCGTTAATTTAGGCCGTTGTTCCTCATTTGCGGCTGCTCTATAACATTTGCGCATTCTAAATATTTGACATTCGGTGAAATTTTTCTGATCTTACACTTAATAAAAATCTGCACTACTGTACTTGTGACAAAGTTGCATATATACTCAGGGCCGCTTCTAGCTTTTCTGCTGCCTGAGGCGAAAAATGAAATGGCGCCCCCTTCCCTTGCCCCCATCAGACCTCAGATCAGCATCTTGTGCCCCCATCAGACCTCAGATCAGCATCTTGTGCCCCCATCAGACCTCAGATCAGCGTCTTGTGCCTTCCTTGTGCCCCCATCAGACCTCAGATCAGCATCTTGTGCCCCCATCAGACCTTAGATCAGCGTCTTGTGCCCCCATCAGACCTCAGATCAGCGTCTTGTGCCCCATCAGACCTCAGAATAACGTCTTGTGCCCCCCTCAGACCTCAGATCGGCCCACCCAGCCACTTAAAAAAAACATACTCATCTGCCATGCGCTGCTGCTGCCCTCAGCTCCCGCGCTCCATTGTCTTCCCTTCCGCGCACACTATGACCTGACGCTGTGTCAGGTCATAGTGCGCACCGGAAGGGAAGACAGTGGAGCGCAGATCCTGAGGGCAGCGGCAGCACAGGACAGGTGAGTATTTTTTTTTAAGTGGCTGGGTGGGCTGATCTGAGGTCTGAGGGGGGCGCAAGAAGCTGATAGGGAGCGCATCCACCAGCAGTGTTTAACTGCTGTGTGGATGCCGCCCCTCAGATTTACATAAAACTGCCGCCTGAGGCGAGATCCTCATCTCGCCTCATGGCAGAAGCGGCCCTGTATATACTATATGATTTGTGCAAGGCTAGCAGTAAGGGACGGGGAAGTGGGCGTGCTGCTGATGGTGAACGCAGAGGCCATGGCTCTGGGTGCGGTGAAACTGTGCCTGCTGGCAGAGCCCAAGAAACAAAGTCATCCAAAACTCCTAGCTTCATCTCACAGTTTGCAGGGTGGCACAAGACACAACTCTTGTCGCCACACCAGTGTGAGCAGGTAGTCGTTTGGATTGCAGCAGATAATGCTTCCAGTCGATTAAGCATCACCCTCTCTTCCACAAAGTCCAGTCTCAGTAGCCAAAAGTCTGGTCAAGAGAATCCTCACCCTGATCCTCCTTCCTCCCACCATGTAGAGTCTGGTCAAACAAGTGATCTCACACTCGGATATTCTGAGGAGCTTTCTTCATCGCCGTTCCTTGATTTGGGCCTCTCGCCAATCCCGCTTGAAGAAGGACGTGAGGAGATGTTGTGCCCCGATTCCCAAACTCATGAGCATCCACAGTCTGAAGAAGATGACGGTGGGGAACGGCAAGTAGCGTCTCACGAGGTGCATGATGATGATGAGACACAGTTGCCAATAAGTCAAGGGAAACTAGTGCCTCAGGAGGTTGTTGATGAGGATGAGACGCAGTTAAGTCAGGTTCTTGTTAGCTCACCATGTCAGGAGGAGGAACAGAGTAAGGAAGTGGAAGAGGAGGTGGTGGACGATGAAATTGCTGATCCAACTTGGGAAGGTGGCAAGCCGAGCGAGGACAGCAGTACAGAGGGGGAGGGATCCGCAGCACCGCAACAGGCTGGAAGAGGCAGTGGGGTGGCAAAAGGGAGAAGGCAGGCCATGACAACCAGGCCCGCAACTGTTCCCCGAAGCAGCCCCTTGCGGCAAGCTCCCTTACCAAGGGTTAGGTGTTCTGCAGTCTGGCGTTTTTTTGAGAAAAGTGCTGACGATAAACGGTTTGTAATTTGCAACCTGTGCCGTACCAAGATGAGCAGGGGTGTAAACACCAGCAACCTGACCACCACCAGCATGATCCGCCACATGTCAGCAAAGCACCCTAAAAGGTGGGCCGAACGCCTGGGGCCACGATCTGTGTCTGCAGGTCACACCACTGCCTCCTCTTCCCCTCTGTTATCTGCTGTTCAAGACGCAGGCTCAGATGCCTCCCGCCCTGCATCTGGACCGTCGCAAGAACCATCAGCCAGCAAGTCCACTACAGTGTCCAAGCGCAGCGTTCAAATGTCCTTACCCCAGGCATTTGAACGCAAGCGCAAATACCCTGCCACCCACCCTCAGGCCATAGCTCTAAACGCACAACTTTCTAAATTGCTGGCCCTGGAAATGTTGCCGTTTAGGCTTGTGGACACAGAGGCTTTTCCCAGCCTGATGGCGGCCACTGTCCCTCATTACGCAGTCCCCAGCCGCCACTATTTTTCCCGGTGTGCCGTCCCCTCCTTACACCAGCATGTGTCCATAAACATAACCCGTGCCCTGACCAACGCAGTTACTGGCAAGGTCCACTTAACGACTGACACATGGACAAGCACTTGTGGCCAGGGACACTACATTTCCCTGATGGCACACTTCGTGAACGTTGTGGAGGCTGGGAGCAAGTCGTCCCCTGGGATTGCCCAGCTGCTACCCACGCCGGGGATTGCGGGCCCTACTTCCATCCGGATTTCTGAAACCACCTACAGTAGTGGCTGCAACCCCTCCTTCTCTTCCTCCACCTCCTCCTCCAGTTCACATGCAGAATTGCCATCTTGCAGCACCAGTCAGACTTCTTTCAGTAGCTGGAAGCAGTGTAGCACAGCAGTCGGGAAGCGGCAACAGGCCGTGCTGAATCTTATTTGCCTAGGTGACAAACAGTACACCGCTGCAGAGCTGTGGCAGGGCATAAGGGAGCAGGCTGAGCTGTGGCTCTCACCAGTCAACCTACAGCCAGGCACGGTTGTATCTGATAACGGCCGCAACTTGGTGGCGGCTTTGGAGCTGGCCAACCTCACACACATACTATGCCTGGCCCATGTCTTCAACTTAGTGGTTCAGCGTTTCTGAAAACCTACCCCATTTGGCTCAGCTAGTGGTGAAGGTGCGTCACCTGTGTGCCAATATCCGCAAGTCACCTACAGCTTCAGCCGGCCTGGCAACGCTGCAGCAGCGCTTGCGGTTGCCAGCTCACCGACTGCTGTGCGACCTGAGCATGCGCTGGAATTCCACCTTCCACATGTTGGGCAGGCTTTGTGAGCAGCAGAGGGCAGTAGTAGAATACCAGCTGCAACACGGCCGGCACCTTTCTAGTCAGCTTCCGCTCTTCACAAGCGATGAGTGGGCATTGATGTCTGACCTCTGTGAGGTTTTGCCAAACTCTGATGAATCTACCCAGACGGTGAGCGCCGATAATGCAATTATCAGCGTAACCATCCCACTTCTGTGTCTACTAAAAAGCTCACTGCTCACAATAAAGGCAGACACTCTGCATGTGGAAGAGGTGGAAATGGGGGAAGACCCTACACCGGGTGAGAGCCAGACCACCCTCGGTTCGTCTTCTCAGCGCAAATTGGAGGAGGAGGAGGACGAGGAGGACGAGGAGGAGGAGCAGGACATGGTTGCCACCGCTACACAGGATAGCCATACCACGTTTACACCATCTCTTCGACGTGGATGGGCCAAAGAGGAGGAAGAGGACGAGGAGGATATTGAGTGTCATCCTCCTGGTGGGGAGAGCAAAGCCTTGTCTGTTGGGACTCTGGCACACATGGCTGACTTCATGCTATGCTGCCTTTCCCATGACCCTCCCTACACCGATTACTGGTTGTTCACCATTCTCGACCACCGCTACAAAGAGAACTTCTCATCTCTCATTCCTGTGGTGGAGAGGACAAGTAAAATGTTGCAATACCAGAAGGCCCTTGTCGAAAAAATTGCTCCAAAAATTTCCATCTGACAGCGCTGGCGGCAGAGTACGTAGTTCCTTCGGCACCCAAGGAGGGGAGACGAGGGGAACACTCAGCAGTTCTAACAGAGGCAGGGCGACACTCTCCAAGGCCTGGGACAGTTTCATGACACCCCACCAGCACCCTTACCCTGATGAGCGGCCTAGTGTCACAAGGAGCGAAAAGGTTTGGAAGATGGTAACAGAGTACCTAGTTGACCGTGTAAACGTCCTCAGTGATCCCTCTGTGCCATATAATTATTGGGTGTCTAAGCTGGACTACGCCTTGGGGTGTATTATTGGGTGTCTAAGCTCTACACCTTGGAGGTGCTGGCCTGCCCTGCCACCAGCGTTTTGTCTGAGCGGGTATTTAGTGCCGCTGGGGGCATAATTACTGATAAGCGCATCTGCCTGTCAACAGACAATGCTGACAGGTTGACGCTTTTTACAGCTTTTTACTTCAGAATTGTTGTTTTTCAGTATTTTACCTGACAGTGGTAACTGCAGATGTACTGCTTCTGGAAAAGGTACTCTGTTTGGTCTGCAGCAACTTGTAGGGGTATTTTATAGCTGTGGGGGCAACCAGCGACACCAGATATAGCTCTTATTGATAATAAGGTTAATTTCCTTTTTAAGATATACTGGATTGAAACTTTAATAGAAAATGAGAAGCTCACCAATTATTGAGGTTCGGCTATTCTCTATCAGAATGGCTGTATCCATTGTTTTCAGTTTACTGATTGGTTTTTGAAGGCGCAGCTGTTGGAAAGGAGTCCTATTCCGCTTTCATGATTGGAAGGTCATCCTTTATACTGACCAATTTTGTAATATGGCTTGTTTTTGTATACTTCTCTTGTTTTATATAAAGTGTAGAAGACTGGAGTGAGGGAAGTTAACAAAAATGTGATCATCAATGGACTTTGTGATCATTACAAGGTTTGGATTATCTTGGTTTATATTTTTCAGATTTTAGATCCTGTTTCTGTATATTTATTGGTTTAATTACAAAATTATTTTAAAAAAATGTTTTGCTTTTTTGCTGGTCACTAATAGTGCATTTTATCTGTGCAATTAGATCACCAATTTACAGTAATATAAGTCACTGACTGCAGGTTGCCATGCTAACAATGATAACAGTCATGGTCACAGATAATATAAGGTTAAGGTTCTTGGAGAATACAGAGCAGAAAACTCTACAGATGAAGAAAAAGGCAGCTATAGAAGATGGCTCCTAGTTCTGAGCCAACTTGGGAGGAAATTTCCTTGAACTATGGGATGGATATAGATGAGTAGAAAAGAAAAGGATGACATACATGGCACTAGTACTAATAAAATGTAAAATGTATTAAAGGAAATATTTGGTGGTGGGAGACCTTGGCTTTATGTCTAGAGGTGAAGTAATGCAAAGGAACAATATAAGAGAATGTATAAGAGAATATATAGTTTAGAAGGCCGAAAAAGACATCTGTCCATCCAGTTCGGCCTGTTTTCCTCCAAGTTGATCCAGAGGAAGGAAAAAAAACCCTGTGAGGTAGAAGCCAATTTTCCCCACTTTAGGAAAAAAAAATCCTTCCCGACTCCAATCAGGCAATCAGAAATACTCCCTGGACCCATCTCTAGTAACTATAGCCTGTAATATTATTACACTCCAAAAATACATCCAGGCCCCTCTTGAACTCTTTTAGTCAACTTACCATCACCACCTCCTCAGGCAGAGAGTTCCATAGTCTCACTGCTCTTACCGTAAAGAATCCTCTTCTATGTTTGTGTACAAACCTTCTTTCCTCCAGACACAGAGGATGTCCCCTCGTCACAGTCACAGTCCTGGGGATAAATAGTTAATGGGGGAGATCTCTGTACTGACCTCTGATATATTTATACATAGTTATTAGATCTCCCCTCAGTTGTCTTTTTTCTAAAGTGAAGCTTTAGTGAAGCCTAATTTTGATAATCTTTCTGGGTACTGTAGTCCACCCATTCCAGTTATTACTTTAGTTGCCCGCCTCTGAAACCTCTCCAGCTCTGCTATGTCTGCCTTGTTCACAGGAGCCCAGAACTGTACACAGTACTCCATGTGTGGTCTGACTTGTGATTTTTAAAATGGCAGGACTATGTTCTCATCACGGGCATCTATGCCTCTTTTGATGCAACCCATTATCTATTGTCAACATCCGCCATACATGCCGTCAGGTGTTTAAAGGGGTTATCCGAGACTAAAAAATGCCCCCCCATATGCCAGGTCCCTCACACTGATAGCAAATATAACTGATAACTGATAACAAATATAAAAAGTTATGGGGGTCAGAATATGGTAAAGAAAAATGTAATTTTTTCCAAAGTTTTTATTCATCAATTTTTTTTATGTATTGAAACAAAAAATCTATTGCTGAAGTCATACTGACCCAGAGAATGAAAGTAACAGGTCAGTTTTATGGAAAAGGGAACATCGTAAAAACGAACCCCATAAAACTGTGGTGTAATTGCATTTTTTTCAAATTCCACCCCATTTTTATCCTGCTTACCATAGATCATATGCAATATTAACCCCCTAACTGTTTTGCCAGAGTGGAGCTGCAGCAATGGGAAAAGTAGCTACCTAGAGGGGGAGGACTGTTTTAGATGCTGCTGCCACCTGAATGGTAGCAGCTAGAAACATGCAACCGATCTTGTTTGAAGGCAGACATTCAAAGCTTTCGGACAATACCATATCAATATATTCAGGACAGAGAAAGATATCACTGATAGAAATCAGGATGCTGTAAATGCAGCTGAAAATGACAGTAAAAACAGGTTTCACTCTGGATTATTCCTGCCTTGATTTCTAATAGTGATTTCTCCTCTGTTGCTTGGACTTTAGCTGTCATTTTGTATTAAAGCCTGGACTGTCAGCTTTCAGACAAGACCAATTGCATGTTTCTAGCTGCTACCATTGAGGAGATATCACCATCTAAAGCAGCCCTCCCCCTCCAGCTAGTTTTCACACTGCTGGAGCTGGACTCCGGCAGAACAGTTAGGTGGTTAAATGGTAACATTAGAAAGTAAAACTTGTCCTGCAAAACACAATCCCTTATATGGCCATGTGAGCTGAAAAATAAAAAAGTTATGTCTGTAGAAAGGCAGTGAGTAAAAGACAAAAAGGAAAAGAAAATGGAAAATAGCTCAGTCAGTTTTTATGAATTTTATGAATTTTATGAATTTTACTGATGTTTTTAACGTTTTCCTTGTCAATATATTAAAAACAAAACATAAAACAAAACATAAAATTCTGCAGTTTTTGCACTGGCCACTAAGGCTATGTCCATGTATGCATTCAGACCCCTTACATCTCTAAATGCTGTTGATAACAGCTCAGGCAAAATCGCCAACCCCCATTATCATGCTCAGAAAATAAAATAAAATAAAAATAAATCTATGATCAGAAAATAAAAACAGATTAGAAACAAAAGACGTGTTACTATCTGATTTTAACTGGTAAATAAAAAAATTCTGTGACACATTCCCGTTAAAGTCTCTTATAATGGTCTGTTATTTGCACGTAGTATGCAGTGCTGGTCCAAACAATAGTTAGAGTAGGCCATACTCTACAGACATTATTCGATTAGGAGCTCATATGTGGCACATTATACTTCAGTTCTTCATGGAGCTATTTAGTTACTTTAAGAAACATGAGATATAGCTAATTATCCCACAGTAACACTGTTACACATTATCTCTAATAATTAGCATAAGTCTTAAAGGGGTTGTTTGAGTTAATTTTTTGTAAAAGGCAGGGGAAGTTTTTTTAAATAATAATAATATTAGTAAAAACTTGTATTCACCTTCCCATACTGCCTCCATATCAGCATTCTCTAATACTACTCAACCGGCTTTGTTTTCTTGAATGTAGCAGTAGCATGCCAAAATACTGTGTGTGACCACCGCAGCCAATTACTGGCCTCAGAGGTCTTGTGACATATACTAGAGATTGGTCCCATGTGGTATAGGGGCATGTCCTTGCTACAGTCAGAAACACAATGTCATGGCTGCGGTGGTGGCAAAGATCATAGTGGTCCCTCTAGAGAGTAAGGGATTTGAAACATTTTTTATAACTTTTTTTTATTACTGGGACATCTTGTTTAATGGATATGGAGAAGACATGGTTATCTCACAAGCAAATGTACTCCATAGGAATGACTTGAGGCAATTGAATCATTAAGACAAAATCCCAGTTGTATCCTTTAATTCCCGTTTTCAGAGAACATAATATTTCAAAGTAAATGGCAGGATGCAGTAGAAGGCCACTTTGTCAAGTATCGGCAATATTTAGCAGCTAAACTCATCAGGATTTATACTGTGTCTATAAATAACGCCTGGGCTCATTACAGTTCTATGAAGTGAGATATGGTTGATGTTGAAGGCTGATCAGATAATAAGGTGATAAAATACCAGGTCCCTTAAATAAACAGGCACGTTATTCATCTCCTTGTAGTCAAAGTTATGTCACACTCTGGCAAATTAACAACAAGCCGTATATTGTCTAGGCCTAAATGTATTGTTGCTGTTAAACTTAATAGAATGATTAACTAATTAAAAAATTGAGTCCGATATTCCCAGGAAAATTCAATTTCTTCAAGGATAATGATGCTGAACTCAGAAACACTTTGCAGTGGAAGGTTATATCTATACTGCACAGCAATAATAAATCACTGAGAGCGGTTTAGAAACAAAGTGATGTTTCCGTATTCATCCGTTTAGCTGCTCTGGTAGACACATTACATAGAAGTTGCTATTTTAGAAGCTGGCAAATCCTGAAGTGCTGAAAGTGGCTTGCTTGCTTTATATTAGTACTGTTATTGTCTTATTTACAAATTCTGGGTTATTTATTTTTAAACAAAATTATATAAACAAAATTAAGGACATTTCTAGGAGCAGTATACAGTATGTCTCAGTATGTTTCCAAGAGCAGTATACAAGTATGTCTCAAGCAGAAATATCTCTGCAGCTGCTTCCTCCACCAAGACATGTAGACAGGCTTATGTCGATTAAAGAAAATGTTTAATCAGAAAATGACCTACTGTTAAAATCACATTTTTATGTTTAAGATATTTTTAAAGAGTTGGTGATATTTTTAATTTTCCATATCAACATCTATATTTAAACAAAAATAATAAAATCCTTCATTTTTTCGCACTGGCCACTAAGCATAATAATAGGTGCCACTTCTTGATCCGTATAGATAACATTACTGCAGTTATCTACTTATCTGTCATTCCAATCCCCCTGTAATGATATCACCTATGTGTATAGATAAGACAAGATCCACCATTCATAATAGGTGATTGTCAGACCTTATCTATTCTTTCATTATACAATGACCTCTGCACAGGTCACACCTAGAAAACTCTCCCATGTAATAGGGTCCCCTCCTGTCCATTGAGGCTATGGCCCATGGTGCTGCTGTAAAGCAATTTTTTTTAATGCTGTGTAAATGCTGTTAAGAACAGCTCAGGCAAGATGGCAACCCCCATAATCATGTTCAGAAAATAGAATAAATAAATCTGCAATCGTAAAATCAGATTATTAAAAAAGGATGTGTGCTGTTATCTGGTTTTAACTGGCACATAACATTTTTGGTGACACATTTTCTTTAATAGCTCCTAGATGGGACAAGCCCAGGCACTCAGCATACACAGATATCATACAAAAATGTATATCCAAAATGTATCTTTATTGAAATCGATAAAATAAATAAATAGATGCATACATTGGCAAAGACAACACAACCACATGGAGAGTGCACAAAACACGTCGGGACATCAAGTTATAGCATTGCAAGTAGTGGAAAAGGTGGGAAGGAAAAACAAGTATAAATAAATACAAAATCAAACCATGTGGCTCCCCCACCTAGATAATATGATTCAGAACTAGGGTTGAGCGAACCCGAACCACAAAGTTCGGGTTCGTACGAACTTTGCGAGTTCTGGTACCCGGACCCGAACCCGGACTTTTTCACAAAAGTTCGGGTTTGAGTTCGGTGTTCGGGTAATTTTATTATTTTCCGTTATAAGATGGTTATAACAGAAAATAATAGCATTCCTAAAGCAGAATGCTAAATAAAATGGCCTTCTAGGGGTTAAAAATAATTAAAAAACTCACCTGGTCCACTTGATCGCGCAGCCGTGTCTTCTTTTTTCTTCTTCTTTCAGGACCTGCAAAAGGACCTGCGATGACGTCACCGCGCTCACCACGTGGTAAGCGCGATGACGTCATCGCAGGTCAGGACCTATTATCGACGTCATCACGCTTACCACTTGGTGAGCGCGGTGACGTCAACGCAGGTCCTTTTGCAGGTCCTGAAAGAAGAAGGAAGACACCGGCTGTGCGATCAAGTGGATCAAGGTGAGTTTTTTTTTATTATTTTTAACCCCTAGAAGGCCATTTTATTTAGCATTCTGCCTTAAGAATGCTATTATTTTCCGTTTTAACCATGTTATAATGGAAAATAATAAAGGGAAGTTCAGGTCCCCATTGATTTGAATGGGGTCTGGGTTCGGGATGAAGTTCGGGTCAAGTTCGGGTAGAGCTTCCTTGGGTTCGCTCATCCCTATTCACAATATATACGCAATACAGACCCAGCTAGTGGCACCTCCAAGAGGCTGTCAGCTCCCTCATTCTCCTCCACACTGACAGGGAGGGGGGGCTGCTTTAGCTGCTCATATCTCTGGTTTGGTACCAGCTAGGGCTTTGTATTGGCTGAAAGCTGACATTCCAAGCTTTCAGACAATACCAGAATGACATAAATATGTTCAGTACAGGGGAAGATATCACTGATAGAAATTGGGATACTGTGAATGAAGCTGAAAGTGAAAATAAAAGCAGATTTCGCCCGCGATTATTCCAGACTCGATTTCTCACAGTGATTTCTCCTCAGCTTTCAAACAAGACCAGTTGCATGTTTCGAGCTGCTTCCATTCAGGAGAAAGCAGCATATAAAGCAGCCCTCCAGTTTCAGCCCGAGCCCAGGCACTCAGGGCTATGCTTCTTCTCCCAGTGCTCTGCCCTCTCTTGTTTATAATACAGAGGAGATGACCTGCACATGGCAACACTGTGAGAAGAGGGCTGCTCAATGTGAAAGTGACACACATTTGTGGGAGTTATGAGGTGAGACTGAAAATTATTTAATTATAAAGCACAAAAGTATTTATACAGCAGGGTGTACTATACCATTAGGGTATAAAAAATGAAACGGCAGTTACACTTTACCAATACAGACCAAATGAACAGTGCAGCCTCATTAGTTTAACTAGAGCCCGCAATGGCCCTTTTGGCCCTGTGGTACTCTAACGCAGCACGGCCATTTCACAAGCGCCACAATGCACTTCATGGTCATAACCTTACAATCAGGTGTGGACATATTCTTAGGGTACATGAACACGACAGTATAGTTTATGAGGATTTTATGGACGGATTTGCGTGCAGATTTCACTGTTTTTCCGCACCAAATATGCATCAAAATTCTCATGTGTTACATGATTTGGTGGATTTGCCCCAGTTCTCACTGCACTGAAATCTGTACAAACAATTGACATGCTGTGAGCTTCCATGGTTATTTTTGGATGACTTAGTTTAAATTTATTGCATTGAATTACAAATATAAAAAGCCCCTTTTCTACTTATCAAACTTAAAATTAAAGAATACTGAGGGAAATTTATCAAAACAGGTGTATAGGAAAACTGGCTTGGTTGTCCTCCTTCCCTTTTGCAAAGGAGCTCTGCAAAATGAAAAGTGGAATCTGATTGTTTGCTATGGGCAACTAAGCCAGTTCTACTTTACACCAGTTTTGATAAATCTCCCCGTTTTTAATATAATAAGAAAGCCCTAAAATGTATAAATACATTTATGT
>ONZH01017217.1:0-52098 GCA_900303285.1 Rhinella marina
CCGGATCGCATTCCAAATTTTCCTGGGAGGGGGCAGACTGGGGGGAAGGAGGTTGAGGTGGAGGAGCCAGAGGAGTGCTCCCTTGGGTAAAGTGGGTGGACTGCGTGGAATACTAACTGGTGGACAAATTACTTGAAGCATTGTCCGCAATCCACAACATCACCTGTTCGCACTGTTGTGGTTTCAACAGTCCTCTACCACGTGTCCCTGTAAGTTGAGACATGAAGCTAGGGAGTGTAGCTCTGCGGCGTTCCCCTGCTCCCTCATCAGCAGGTACTGTGTCACCCTGCCCAGGACCACGGCCTCTGCCCCCTGCAGTAATTGAATGCCCATGCCCTCGTCCTCTACCCTTAGCCCTGGGGTTCAACATTTTCTGTATATAAGTGTATTATATATTAAAAAAAAAAAATGGGCCTGCTGTACTGAAACCCACAAACTTGTTCAATCTGAACAAGAAAATATATAGGTGGATAAGTTAGAGCAAAATTATGTATGCTATTACGTAACGTGCAGTATGGAGCAATTACACTGAAACTGTTAGATTAGGCAGACTTGGTTTGCTTAAGTGCAACCCAGACAAATGTCGCACAGAGATTTTTGTAATGTAGCTGTATCAGTGAGAGCAAAAGACCTTTTTTAATTACGTGACATACAGAATGTGTCACCTGGACAGAAAATACGGATTGTGTTTTGTATATAGGTGGATAAGTTAGAGCTAAATTACGTATGTTATTACGTCCCGTGCAGTATGGCGCAATTACACTGAAACTATTAGATTAGGCAGACTTGGTCTGCTTAATTGCAACCCAGACAAATGTCGCACAGAGATTTTTGTAATGTAGCTGTCTCAGTGAGAGCAAAAGACCTTTTTTAATTAAGTGATGTACACAATGTGTCACCTGGACAGAAAATACGGATTGTGTTTTGTATATAGGTGGATAAGTTAGAGCTAAATTACGTATGTTATTACGTCCCGTGCAGTATGGAGCAATTACACTGAAACTATTAGATTAGGCAGACTTGGTCTGCTTAATTGCAACCCAGACAAATGTCGCACAGAGATTTTTTTATATATTTTTTTTATATATTTTTTTTTAACGTGACTTGCAGAAACTATCAGAGAGCAAACTCAGCCCCTGCTGACTGTGGCTATTTTGACTGCAACCCAGACAAATGTCGCACAGAGATTTTTCTAATGTAGCTGTATCAGTGAAAGCAAAAGACCGTATTTGATTACGTGACGTACAGTATGGGTCATCTGGACAGAAAATACGGATTGTGGTTTGTGGTGAGTGGACAGCTGAATTGTGACACACAGAATGGTTCCACACTGCTGTATGAAATGGATTTGTATCACTGAGATAAAACAATAAAAAAAGGGTTATATATGGCGATAGCTGCACTACTAGTGCCAGCCAGGCCAGCCAGGAGACAAAAAAAAATGTCTTGTAGCCCTTAGAAGGGCTGTTGGGTTCTTTTGAGATCACTCCTGCCTAACAGAGAACTAAATCCAGGCCCTAACACTCTCCCTGAAACGCAGCAGCTCTGTCCCTAACGACATCCAGACAGCATCTGAGCCGAGTCACTAGTATATTCCAGGGTCACCTGATCAGGCCAGCCAACCCCTGTTATCGACATGTAAGGGCCCCACGTGATGCTGGGTGTACAGCAGAGTCTCCTGGCTTGTGATTGGCTGAGTTTATAGGCGGCAAAAATTAAAAAGAGAGATGCCATTTCCTCGAGCATGGCGAGATACTCGTCCGAGCAGCGAGCACTTACGAATACCGTAATACTCGAACGAGCACCAAGCTCGGACGAGCATGCTAGCTCATCTCTAGTAGAGACAGATAAGTTGATTTCAGCGATCTGTAATTTATAAGTAAAAAGTAAGTGGTTGCCGAAAACCAACATCACAGTCATTGCAGACTAGGTCTGGAAAAGAGTCCTGGCCTCCTGAGAAGAGTCATGAATTCTTGATCTCCCTGCCCTCCTGCTGATGACTGACCGTCTTCTACCTAGTTTTCTCCCTTTCTCTCTAGGAAATAACTGCCAGTCATCAGCATATAGGCGGGGAGTGTAGGAGATTAAGAATAACCTTGACTCTTCTCAGGTAGATTTGACTCTTTTTAAGGCCTGGGCTGCAATGATTATGATGCTGGTTCTCGGCAACCACCTACTCTTAGCTCTCCAGTGATACAGCGATGAAATCAGCATTTCTGTCACTATTTTATGCTGCCCTCAGTGAGGTAACCATAAAGATGGTTTAAGCCTTGGAATATGGAAATTATTCATTTTTTAAAGTGATTCATGTCCACAGTGTTAAAAAATAATTTCTGTTCTTTCAGTAGTTTTCCATTTGACAGAACAGAGACATTTACAATTTTAATGTGTATGTTTTATATTTCTTCTCAGCTTATTTTTAAATGTTCTTCATTGTTTGCATTGTTTACAGAACATAGTAACCCCGTACATTTTATTTTTAAGGGAACCATTTAACCCCTTCAACCCTGGGCCTGTTTTCACCTTCCTGCCCAGGCCATTTTTTGCTAATCTGACATGTGTCACTTCATGTGGTAATAACTTTGGAACGCTTTTACTTATCCAGGCCATTCTGAGAATGTTTTCTTGTCACATATTGTGCTTCACGACAGTAGTAAATTTATGCCAAAATATTTCATTTTTATTTATAAAAAAAATACCAAATTTCAAAATACATAGTAATACCTCCAAAAATAGCTATTATTTTACATTCCCCATATGTCTACTTTATGTTGGCATATTTTATAAATGTCATTTTACTTTTTTCGGATGTTAGAAGGCATAGAAGTTTAGAAGCAATTTTTCACATTTTCAACAAAATTTCCAAAACCATTTTTTAAGCACCAATTTAGATATATTTTGAGGGGCTTACGTAATGGAAACCACCCATAAATTACCCCATTTTAGAAACTACACCCCTCAAATTATAAAAAAACTGATGTTACAAACTTTGTTAACCCTTGAGGTGTTACACAAGAACTAAAGGAAAATGGAGGTGAAATTTCAAAATTTCACTTTTTTTGGTAGATTATTCATGTTGATAATTTTTTCTTGAAACACAGCAAGGGTTAACAGCAAACTAAACCTCAATTTACATTACTCTGATTCTGCAGTTTACAGAAATACCCCATATGTGGTGGTAAATGTCTCTATGGGTTTGTGGCAGTGGTCAGAAGGAAAGGAGCGCCATACGGATTTTGGAGGCAGATTTTGCTAGAATGGTTTTTAGGCACCATTTTGTAATTGAGAGACCCTGACGTATCCCTACAGTGGAAACCCTCAAAAAGTGACCCCATTTTGGAAACTACACTCTTCAAAGAATATATTAAGGAGGGTACTGACCACTTTGACCCCATAAGCGTTTTTAGGAATTTGGAAACACTTGGCTGTGAAAATCAAAAGTTTCATTTCTTCCAATAAAATGTTGCTTTAGCCCCAATTTTTTCATTTTTACAAGGGGTAACAGGAGAAAAGCACCCCATAAGTTGTTCCCCATTTTCTCCTGAATACGGTAACACCCCATATGTGGTGGTAAACTGCTGTGGGGGCACATGGTAGGACTCAGAACAGAAGGAGCGCCATATGGATTTTGTAGCACAGCTTTTGATGGATTGGTTTGCGGGAGCCATTGATTTTAATTTTTTTGAGTTATTGTCTTATGTGGGGGCTCATTTTTTGTGGGATGAGGTGACGTTTTCATCGGTACCATTTTGGGGTACATAAGACTTTTTGATTGCTTGGTATTACACTTTTTGTGAGTCAAGGTGAAAAAAAATAGCTGTTTTGGCATAGTTTTTTAAAAACATTTTTACAGCATTCACCTGAGGGGGCAAATCATGTAATATTTTTTATAGAGCAGGTTGTTTCGGACGCAGCGATACCCAATATGTCTACCATTTTTATTTTTATTAAATTTTACACATTAGATTTATTTTTGAACACAATAAAATCTTTTTTGTGTTGCTACTTTCTGAGAGCCATATTTTTATTTTTTGGGCGATTGTCTCAGGTAGGGTATCATTTTTGCGGGACAAGATGACTGTTTGGTACAATTTTGGGTTAAATACGCCTTTTTGATCACCTGCTATTCCACTTTTTGTGAGGGAAGGTGACCAAAAAATGGCTGTTTTGGCACTTTTTTTTTTTCTTTTGTTTTTACTGCATTCACCTGGCAGGGTGGATGATGTGATATTTTTATAGAGCCAGCTGATACGGACGCGGCAATACCTAATATGTGTACTTTTGTTTTTTCCCCTTTTTTTTACAATTTTTTTAAACTTTATTTTGGGAAAAGTGTGCTTTTTTTTACTTGAAACTTTTATTTTTTGTAAAACTATTTTTTTTTACTTTTTTTCACTTTATTTAACTTTTAGGGGTCTGATCCTTTTTACAATGCATTACAATACTGTTGTATTGTAATGCATTGGCTGTAAGTGTATTACTCAATGTAATACACTTACAGCCTGCTTCCTGTGCGATCCATGGGGCTGGATCACAAAGGCACGCAGGGATAGCAGCCACGATGCCTAAGGAAGGCATCAGGCTTCTATCCAAGCCATCGGGTCCCCGTCAATAGCAGTGCGGGGACCCGATGGACTCCCCTTCCTCCCGCCCACATCGCATGTGCCGCGGTCAGCATTGACCGCGGCACTTCGAGGGTTAATGCACCTGCATCGGTGTTTTCACTGATGCAGGCGTACGCAGCAGGGGTCCGGCTACTGGGCACAGCCAGTCCCCCACAGCTGATCGGGCGGGCGCAGCTCCAGCACCCGCCCGATCAGCGCGCCGTACTAGTACGCCGCTGGTCGGGAAGTCACTTCCAGCAGCGCCGTACATGTACGGAGCTTGTCGGGAAGGGGTTAATTTACCATTCTGTTATTGGAAAATGGGGAACAAATTCTTTGTGTGGGTAACTTGAAAAAAAAAATACAATTGCACTAAGGTTTTAGGGGTTTTCACTTCACAGTGTGCATTATGTACTATAAATGACATGACAATAGTATTATGTGGCTCAATACACCCAAAAATAAAAACCTTGGGGGAAAAAAACAAAATTTTCTTTGCATCACCGTTTTCTGACAGCCATAACTTTTTTAAAAAAATTCAGTCTACAAACTGTAGATTTTACAGTACATACGACTTTTTGATCACTGCCATCAATGCCATTTTTTGGGGGGGAAGATGGTGAAAAAAAGAAGGAATAATGTGTTTTTTATATTTTTTCCATTATAGCGATCAGTCCACATGAAATTTTTGTAAATATTTTAATAATTATTAATCATTTAATAATTTTTGAACACAGTTATACCTAATATGTTTATTTTTCTTATTGTCTATATATTTTTATAAATAAAATTGGGAAAGGTGGGTGATTTAAACTTAATAGTTTATTTTTTTTTTCTTACTTTCTTACTTACTTTTCTGGGGTTAGAATCAGGGATCTTTTGATGCCTTGTCCTATTCACCCTAATAGAGATCTATTAAGGTGAATAGGATTTTGATTTGTTCCTTACTGAGCTGTGCCTCGTGCACAGCACAGCAGGGAGGTTACCGTGGCTGCCATGGGAAGCTTCAAAAACGTCCAGACTGCCATGGTAACCGATTGGCGCCCTCCAATTTCACTGCAGGGACTCCGATCGGAAGGCAGAGTGAGCCACATCCCTCTGCCTTAACTTACATATGACATGATCTGTGTTGATTGATTGCAGCATCTGAGGGGTTGAAAGACGGGGTTCAGCGGGATCATCATTCCCTATCATTGCGGTCGTGTGTCTGCTCTATGATACAGCCAGCACCTGCCACATATGTTGCAGGATCACTGAAGCAGCCCGCTCCATACATTCCTTCTGCCACAGTGACGTACGGGTATACCTGATTTATAGTGACTTGTGACAAATGTATTTGTAACAAATCAAATTTCTTGGCGAACTTCTGCAATACGGCCAAATCAAATTTTTCAAAACTTCACTCATCTCTAATAGCAGACTAGGTACACATACATTTCCTACCCTTTTTTGCTCATAAAAAAATAAAATAAAAACATATATTTTAGTTTTAGCAATAATATAGCAGACTTTGAGTAAAATATACAAAAAACACATTTTTTTGTTCTTTTTTATTTCATATTTTTTTATATAGTTATTAATTTTAGCTATATTTTGTATATCCAGGAGATATTTATGTATTAAGTATAAAAATACAAGAATATTTTTTAACTTATAAAACAAAGCAAGAAAAGTCCAAAGCTTAAAATGATCAAAATTCCCCCAAGACATAAATTTTCCCAGGGAGTCATCATAAAAAAAGTCACTTTGAAGGAGCTTCTAATGTTCTGGTGCTGTACAACATCTGTACTGGAAGTATATTACCATAGTACTAGCAAGAAAAATAAGCTGCAAAATCCAAAATGTGCTTTAGTCCTTTGAAGACTTGATTTGGCCCCAGCCAGTAGATAAATTACACAAATAGCTTCCATTTTCACTGTAAAAACATACAGCAATGGTTTTAGAAATGTTTTCTCTTGAAGTCTTTTGTAACACAAATAAAATTGAAAGAAAGTGAAAATATACATTTTTTAAATCATATTCACAGATGTTCCTTAAATATTTTTTTTAAATATATCAGTTATCTAAAAGCACAAAAGAAAGGTCTAAGATGTCTCAGTAAAAATAATGTGAAATACGTGTAGGTTGGCTCAAAAATTAATTAGTTATTTGCAGTTAGATAGGCCCTTTGCTAAACATGAAAAATTAGAAAGATGGGTGAGCAAGAGAAAAACACAAAAATAGCACTAGCAAAAAAATATTTCTTTAAAATTTGGATATAATCCAAAAAAGCAGTGTGAGTCTAGAAACACATTGTCATCCTCTTGTTAAATGTGAATAATGTAAATCATGCTGTCACTGGAAATTGTTTGAAGACTGCTTTCTGCAGCATTTGTGTTTCCATTTACATGGGAGTTTATTTGGTTACGTTTTATCACTTTTTTATTTACCAGTTTGTTCATGTATTAAATTTACATGCTGCTCAGACAGCAGGCATTTTATTTCACTTTATGTTATTATTTCCTTGGGTCATTATTGCCGAAGCAAAACATTACCTTTTGTTTATAATTATCTAACAATTACTTAGTAGAAAAGAAAAATAATTTATATGGCAATAAGAGTTTGGTCTGCAGTCTGTGCCCGTTGCCTTCCTTCTGTTCCTTGGTGGCTTGAATGACGCACCACTTATCATGTTATCTGGCCAATGTCCTCTCAATTCTGCTACCTCCATGTTCTTGCCTGATGCTCTGTGTGTTCACCCCTAGCCTTTTAAAGGGCCAGTGTGCATGCTCCCAAATCCTTCCCCAGACAATGGCTAAGGGTCCATGGGTATTTAAGGTACCGTCTCCAGCAGGAGGGTGCCTGAGCTTTAGGTTCCCTGGTGACTAGCAAGGGTGTTTGAAAGTCTAGTGCTATTGCATTTTTAAGATCATTAATAGTAAAATAGGTAGGCACACTCTCATTTGAGTTTGTATAGAAAATTTACTTTATTTAGAAAAATAGATATTAAAAATATTAAAAATAAACTAATTTAAAAATAAACTAATTTAATATGACCCTATGTTTAGAAGGTGTCTATAGAACTAACTGATAACAAATACAGATAAAAATGTATGTTACATAGTTACATACTGTAGTTGTTAAGGTTGGAAAAAGACACAAGTCCATCAAGTCCAACCTGTAATCCTGCTATATCCATTCCTGGATGGACATTGATCTTCCCTTTAAAAAGGGGTTGGGCCAAGGGAAAGGCGGTGTAGAACAAGATTCCTATACATTGTCATAAGCCTCAGTTTTATGTTGTATTAAAAAGTCATCTAAACTAGTGTTGAGCGAGCATGCTCGGCCGAACTCCCTGTTCTCTCGGGTCCGCTTGGTGTTTGGCCGAACAACGCGTGTGCTGGAGTGCGATGCTCGAATATGCTAATGCGTACGAATTTGTATGCTAATGCTACGCATTGTACGCTACTGCGTACGAATTTGTATGCTAATGTTACGCATTGGGTACAAATTTGTATGCTAATGCTACGCATTGTACACTAATACGTACTAATTTGTATGCTAAATTAGCATACAAATTTGTACGCATTAGCATGCAATGCGTAGCATTAGCATATAAATTTGTACGCCTGGTTGCCATTTGATCCGTCTGGTTGCCATTATGCTGGACGGAAAACCATGTCCTATCTATGTTTGGATAGTTAAAATCTCCCATTATCACTACTGTGCCGGCCTGCGCCGCCCGCTCCATTTGCACATACAGTTGATCTTCTATCTCCTCACTGATATTGGGGGGGTCTATAGATCACACCAAGAATTATTTTTTCATTATTTTTTTCCCTCCGAATTTCCACCCACAAGGTTTCAGCATCCTTACAACCTTCATCCACAATTGTTTCTTTCACACTTACTTTCATATCACTCCTGGCATACAGACATACACCACCACCTTTGCGTTTATCCCTATCGTTTCTAAAGAGTGTAAAACCCAGAAGATTTACAGCCCAATCGTGAGAAGAGTCCAGCCATGTCTCAACAACACCAACTACATCAATATGTTTCTCCGGTACCAAGGCCTCAAGCTCTCCCATTTTGCTTGCTAGACTTCTGGCATTTGTGAACATACATTTTAAATTGTCATCAAATTTTACACTTTATTTTTTGTTTTTTTAATGATAATTTTTTCCTCCTTCAGATTTGGTTTGCGACTGACGGATCTCCTTATCCACTTTTCTAATGCTCCCCCCACCATTCATTCCTCCCACCACTATATTCTGACCCCTCTCTAACCTGTCTAGCCTCATCCTCCCCCCTCGTCCCTAGTTTAAATGCATTCCCACCCATCCAGAATTCTGTCCCCCAACACAGCAGCTCCCCTTCCACTGAGGTGCAAATTATCTGTGGAAAACAGTTTGTACCCCAGTGAAAAGTCAGCCCAGTGGTCTAGGAACCCAAACCCTTCTGCTCTATACCATGTTTTTTATGTTAAGTATGAAAAAAATGGAAGTAAGTAAAAATCAAAATCAAAATAGAAATAAATATAAATACCAGGTACCAATATAGGCAAAGTCTTTATGTAGCAAATATCAGTTTGTAGCAAACATAAATACTCAGAAGGTGCAAGGTTTTGCAATAAATGTCAATATTGCAGCAAATATGTCCCAATTATCCACACTCTACAGCAGTTCATAAATAATCATTGATTTAAGTATATATTAAATGTATACATAGTGTATATTGGATATTTTCCACTGTAGTCCTCGGTTTGGTTATAATAAGCACTAGTGATAAGGCAAACTTAAGGCAGGTACTTGAATTGAGCACAGAGTATACTGACTGGGTTAACCTAAACACAAACTGAACTTGGACTTGAAAGTGCAGACTTCTTATAGTCAGGAAGGCACACACTTAAAACATAGCAGGAATACAGGCGGGAGATAATACAGGGTAAATGCAGGCAAAATGCAATAGCATACTCAATATTTAAATTAGTGGCTCACCACCTTGGAGAATAATGTGAGGTGCACTTGCCTACGGCTCACCCGTTTGCCATATGTTAGGTTAAGATCATAGATAGTAAAATAGATAGGCACATTCTCATTTGGGTTTGTATAGAAAATTTACTTTATTGAGAAAAATAGATATTAAAAATATTAAAAATAAACTAATTTAATATGACCCTATGTTTAGAAGGTCTCTATATAAGTAAATGATAACAAATACAGATAAAAATGTATGTTAAATATGAAAAAAATGGAAGTAAGTAAAAATCTAAATAAAAATAGAAATAAATATAAATATCAGGTACCAATATAGGCAAAGTCGTTATGTAGCAAATGTCAGTTTGTAGCAAACATAAATACTCAGAAGGTGCAAGGTTTTGCAATAAATGTCAATATCGCTGCAAATATGTACCAATTATCCAAACTCTGCAGCAGTTCATAAATAATCATTGATAGCAGATGAAGGGTAAGTATATATTAAAGGTATACATAGAGTGTATACTGGATATTTTCCACTGTAATCCTTGGTTTAGTTATAATTATCCTTATCAGGGGGTCAGTTTCTATATACAGATCTCCTTTTTAGTTTATATACTGTTCGCTGTGATATATAAATGAGTTGACAAAGAATTCTATAATCCCATTCTACTGTAGCTAAATCATACAGTATATCAAAACATTTGGAGTGTTTTCCAGTATGCACATTACCCCCTCCTGGTTGCGCTCCGTTAATTCTATGCTCTCTTTTCCCGCGCGTCTGCAGTGCGCGCTCTTTTACTAGCGTTCCACGTGGCATCCCACGTGGTCGCTAATGATGCAGAGCAGGATGCTCCGTTCACCCTTTGCGTGCTGCTTATACAGAGCGGAATACGCCGTTCATCCTTTGTACGCTGCTTTGTTTGTGCTAGTGCTAAGTATCGCTGTATAGTTAGCGATCTCCTCCGGGTTCAGTTTCTATTTTTATATAATAAATTGGGTCCTTGTGGTTCTTTATTCTTTCAAAATGAATAGTCCTTTTTACACTGCTTCTTATTCACCCAAACGCGTTTCGGGGTTCCAAACCCCTTCCTCAGTGGATAGCAGTGTGTTGTCTGTCCTGGTCTTTTTTTATATAAAAAAATCCCAATGAGGTGGGAGGGGAAAATTGTTAATTGATTAATTTTCTCCCAAATACAAAGAAGTCTCTGGAAGATAGGGAACAACCAATAAGAATAATTTTGCCATACAACACACAGTATAAAAAGAGAGAGACACTGGCATCACCTGAGAAGAGATAAAAAGATTGGACCTATGTAGGGATGAGCGAACTTTTGAAAAGTTCGGTTCGGTTCGGCGAAATTTTTTGAAGTTCGGATTCGTATGAACCGAACCTAAAACGAACCTTGCTTTAACGGCTGAATAATTTCTGCAACAATAATGGGAGTCTGATAGGGTATAGTTTCGTTTACTTGCAGTTGCTATTACAATGAAAAAAGTAGAAAAAATCTAAG
This sequence comes from Rhinella marina, assembly GCA_900303285.1. Taxonomy (NCBI): domain Eukaryota; kingdom Metazoa; phylum Chordata; class Amphibia; order Anura; family Bufonidae; genus Rhinella; species Rhinella marina. The sequence goes on from ONZH01017217.1 coordinate 11,077, forward strand.
TGACTTCAACAACGGCGACGCAAAATATACGCATATTTGAGAATTTAAACTAATGCGTACGCTAATGCGAACATTCATAATAAAGTAACGAACATACAGTGTAGCGTTGTCAAAGGTACGCTACTTAACTGAATATGTACGCATTAGCGTACAAATACACTGCGTCTGCGAACATTCCTACTCCAGTAACGAACATACAGTGTAGCGTTGTTAAAAGTACGCTACTTGACGGAATACGTACGCATTAGCGTACAAATCTTTAGCGTACTATTCGTACGTACGTACGTACGCACGCACGACGTAGAGGCATAGCGATGGCAAGAAGAGCAGCTGCTTTTAGCTCAGAGGAGCTCAAATACATGGTCCGTGTCATGGACAGGGAGAACTATGATGGCCCACACCGCCATCAACATGTCCACAAAAAGGAGGTCATAGAGGTGGTGATCCGAGGCCTCCTACATAGGTGTAGGACTGTGCGGACCCCCGGCCAGATCCAACGCCGATGGTCGGATCTAAAAATAAAAACCCCAGAGTGGCTAAAGGAGATACGGGAGGAGATAAGAAGGGGTAAGTAACAAAATATTTAAAAAGTAAAATCATGTTAATAAATTAGTGTACTGTATTGTATATATACCAGTCAGGGTTGCCAACTGTCCACAAATTTCTGGACAGTCCGTAAAAATAGGCAACTTTTTTCCTATGTCCGTGAAAAAAATATAGGGGTCCGTGATTTTTTAGAGGCTGGTGATACTAGATTATTTTGGTGGTAATTATCATCATTTTACAGCTCACAGTAAATGGTGGTAATGAGTTCTGATCAGTATATTGAGCTATAGACCTTTATTACTTTATATTTATCCTTCATTATGGTTTTCAAATTTTTCCTTTAAAAATGTTGACCGTCCGTGATTTTGGGATAAGTTGTCCAAAGTTGTCCAGAAAAAAAAAAAATTTTGGTTGGCAACCCTGATACCAGTGCCAATAATGAAAACCGTATAGAAGGACAACGTGGGCGTGCGTGGTGCGCTGCAGAAATTTTCTTTCATGCTAGGCCACGCCTCTAACTCCACTCAAACAAGTGAAGATATTCTCAGATACGTGCCCCTTCACAGTAATTTGCCTTAGGCTACTTTCACATATGTGGTGGTGATCCGGCAGGCTGATCCGCGGTATTTGCCCTGTAAATTCCCGGCGTTCTTGCTGGATAGCGGCCGGTTCAGCACCGTCACCCATTATTGTTGATGGGGTTGGCCGTTCTCCTTTTAGTGTCAGGCAAATGCTGGATCCGGAGAGATCCGTTGGGCTGTTCCCGGCCGTAGCAGCCCACCGGATCTCTCGCGCTAGTATGAAAGTACCCTTAGATATATGCCCCTTCATAGTTAGTGCTTCGTCCTCCTACACACAGACTCAAAGACGTGCTCATGCTGCATCTAATGTGTCTGGAGTGGGCGATATCAAAAATATTCCCACAATAAAGATATTAAGAAATGTATTGCAATAAATAATACCCATTTAGAAGAAAAAAACACTTGGGGCCACAAGGAGAAGACATTATACTGTATGTGGGCAGCCACAAGGAGACATTACACTGGACGTCGGGGAAGGTGAAGGGACTGCTCCCTGCTTACCGTCACCCGTCTCTGCTTCTTATGGATGCAAAGACAGCTGACCACGGGACATAGCCACCCATTCCCGGACTCAGCCGCTAAAATCCTGACAGTCCAGCCTAATCCGGAACGCTTGGGACTGGAGCTATGGTATACTAGTGCATTGAATGTGCTGTATTTATATTTGTTATGTTTGTACCTGCAGAATGTGACACACAGACATCTTTTATTCATTCATTCAACCCTCCCAAGAAATGCCCCCTCCATCAAATATGCATCCCAGATATTCTATGATCCCTTAACTTTAAATGCCCACTCCACATCATATCGCCCTCCTCTCACCCATAATATCTTCATAGTAGTATACAGTGTTAGTATTAAAAACGGTCATCATAACAATTGTGTACGGATTTATGTTGCAGAGCGACGTCAGCGACGTCACCGTCGAGGCCTGACGGCCCCCACAGTATCATCAACTTCTAGTAAGTGTAAACATATTTAATTATTTTTTAATCCAGGCTATGTGGGAGTGCAGCAGCAGTGATATAAGAGCACAAGTGTTTAGGAATGGGATCCAGCACCAAACTATTCACATGTATCAACATCAGCAATTACAACTGTTCATTTGAGTTGAATGAAATGCCATTATTTAATGATTTTTTACAGCTGCTGCACCACAGGGGCCCTCTACCCCGCCTGAACCCCAGCCACAGAGGAGCCCACCTGCCACTCCAACAGCCCCCGAGGTAGAAGGTAGGTAGACTGCCGAGACTGACCTCTCTAAACCCCCCACCAAACCACCCTCGCAGCCGGCCAATAAAACACACAACTCCTTAAGTTGTGTAAGGGTCGGTCACAGCTTTATTTTCTTATCTTATCCAAAACTTCAACTTGTTGACCATAAACACCATAACCCGGAGTATTGAAGTGCTATGCCCCACAGCGTTCTGTGGGCAAGTCTGCCTTCTTCTCCGTCTGAAATCGTCAACCGACCTCTGTTGTGACTTGCAATGTAAAACACTGAAACAAACCAGAAATGAATCAGAAAAAGTAAAGAAAAAGATGAAATAATGGGGAAGGGAGGGTGGGAAGCTTTCAGTGAAGATGCTGGAGAAAGAGGCCGTCCCCCTATCAGGGCCATCCTTTTAACCCCTTAGCCGCTACCACCACCTCAGCCAACCAGGACGCAGGGGTGTGGGTTAAAAGAAACACCCTCTTGCTGGTAATTAGAAACAGTGTCCACAAGAGAAACACCCCCGCGGGCAGAACCATTTTTTCCCCTTACTGCAGGCTGAGTTCATTAACCCTTTAATGCACCACCGCTCGTCAGTCATAGACGCCTTCACTTAGTCACCTCGGCGTCCGCTAAAATCAAAAGTGTAATTGGTGGAACTTCTGTCTTCAAAATAGAATCTAAATTTATGCTTTATCTTTTGTAGCTCCAACCGTCAGGGAGGCAGAGTTTTCCCCAGGACCCTGGGAGGACCACGCCGTATGGGTGTCTAGTAAGTACAAAGCCATAATTCACATAAGTGAAATATTCTCAAGCACTAGGATCATGTCACCCAACATGTTATGATAACTAGACTGTGTACACATTATGTTCTCCAAGTGGTTAGTGAAGCCGACATATCACAATAATTTTAAAATCAAGGTAGTGAAAGAAGTAGAAACTTGAGTTACACCAAAAATATTTAAGAAAAAGGTGACATACATCACATAATATTATAGTACATTGGCAATCTCTTTTTAACAAAGCGAGAAACAGCCCTGCACCTCACATAGATCCAGAGATCTGCCCCAATTACTCTGCTACATCAAGCTGGTTACTCAAGGGTAGTGTGACTATTGTCTATTCTGCTGCATGTCAAGACTCCTGTCGATCTCTCCCTATCACAGCTCAGGACAGGAGGCAGTTGAAGATTTAAACTGAGCATGTGCGGCCTTCTCAGTGAGCAGGTCTAAGAAATAAGAAAAAAAATAGCTCCATAAAAATACATTTCACTGAATAATTGAGTCAGTTCTAGTAGATATACAAAATATTTAATGACATGCAACAGCTAAAGTATTCAGATCCAGGTGCTGCAATGAAAGTTTAGAATATTTTTTGTGGGACAACCCCTTTTAACTTGATAATACTGATTATATAACTGTTCCCATCCCTACAGATATACCCACTGATTTCGAAGTCGAGGCAGCCCTGAGGCGATTCGGGGACAAACTCCGGGCTGCCTCCCGCCTCATTAGAAGCCTCCACCTGGACCACCAGGAGCTTCTTCAGATGATGGACACACGCCGTCAACGGCCTATTTAATTTTTTTTGTATTTATGTTTTGTTTTTTTTGGTCAATTCCAATTGTTATTATTATTATTATTATTATTATTATTATTATTATTATTATTATATTATTATTAGTAGTATTACTACTAAAATTATTCTGAACATGTTTTTTGATTTGTTTTTCAACACCTTTAACCCCTTCCTGACATACTGTGAATAAATCCTGTTATGAAACATATATTGACTTGTACGTAAAGTGCAAGTGCTGCCAAAAATTAAGCGGAACAGGCACTCCAATACAACAGGTATAAAGAAGGGCGTCATTCACATTGTGGAACAATTGTTCTTGTCGTGGGACTCATACACTCATAAAGCCTATGCACAAAGTGACAAGTCTGCCAAAAATTACAAGGAACAGGCACTCAGATACACCTTTTATTACACATAAAGGAGGGCATCAGTCACACCCGTGAAAATTAAGATTGATGGCCTGGCATTATGGTAGAAGGCCTGGTGGGGAACAGACCCTTGAAAACATTATGGTAGAAGGCCTGGTGGTGAACAGACCCTTGAAAAAATTATGGTTGAAGGCCTGGTGGTGAACAGACCCTAAAACATTATTTTGGAGGGACTGGTGGTGAACAGACCCTTGAAAAAATTATGGTTGATGGCCTGGTGGTGAACAGACCCTAAAACATTATTTTTGAGGGACTGGTGGTGAACCAGTAGGGTTGAGAAGAGACAAGTTGAGGAGGAGGAGGAGGCAGCACTTGATTGCACCCAGTATGTTTCCAAATAGACAATTGATGGTGGGGGCATTAGTAAGAGCAGTATTCTTTTGGACCCAGAAGGGCCTAGCACAGAGAACTGAAGCTGGAAGCTAAGAATATGCACGCTTGTAAAAATCAGTTTTTATACATGACAAAAAGTTGATGTTGAGTTCAGCACAGGACAGTCAACGTTAAAAAAACCCCTCTAACATTACAGCTAGTCTAGCAGGATACGGATACGGTGAAATAGACAGACAACCTCACCCACAGAATCCATGAGGTGAAGAAAGGACATTTAAAAAGGCACAGATTCAAGAAGGCTTTATGCCAGTTCCATTATCCAAAAATACGTGTCCAATTTTCATGAAATGGACACCTCACTGCCACTCGCTTTACAAACTGACGCAACTACTCTGGTGTAAAACCAGTTGAATCTGGGCCTATGGCTGTTGGCAAGACATATATATATATATCTTTGTTACACCAGTTTGATGTCCTAACCGAGTGCAGCGCCCAGTGCTGTCACCAGCTGGCTTAAAGGATAAGTCCGTGCAATTTATAAGGCCCCATTCACACGACCGTAAGTGAATGGGGCCGTATCTATCCGCAATTTTGCGGATAGATACGGCCCCATTCACTTACGGTCGTGTGAATGGTGCCTAAGTTTCTGGGTCAAATAAGGGCACAGAAAGTAATTAATTGCCTGGACTTATCTTTTAAAATGGGTAGGGGAAAAACCCCTGATGGGGTATGGGAGTGACCTTCCCACCCTCTCTTTGGTCACTCCCAAAAAACCTCACCCTATGGGTACCTTCACATGGGGCTGCGGGTCTGCTGAGTAAAATCCACAGGGCATTTTTATACCGTTCACCAAACGGCGTTCAGTACTATGGTGCCGTCCGGACATACGCAGTTCTGCGCTGAACTGGGTATTTGCGTCCAGCCCCATAGTACGGAAGGTGGCATAAAATCAGCCAACGATGCGCTGTGGATTTTAGGCAGCAGAGAACCCCAAAAAAGCATCCCATTGTAAAGGCACCCGTAAATAAGGCAAGTAAACCTGCCATTCAGCAACTGTTTGTTGCTGTAACTAACTGTGGAGGTTTTTTATATCACAGTTGAAGGACAGCAGCCTCCGTGATATATACCCCATAGACAGCCTTATTCCACGCATGACTGCATGAGAGGCGTGAAATCATTCGCACAGAGAAGAACCCCATCGGAATTTGCGGTGCGAAATTTTACTACTCTCATGATATCAACAAAATACCTCAAGAACAGTTAGTACCCGCTCACAAAACGGTGAGTAGTGTTCCTTGGCACATAAGCCAGGGATAGAACCCCACGGCTATAGTTCACAATAGGTGAAATCCCCACTTTGTGAAGCATAGTCGTGGGGATTATTTTAGGGATGGTACTGTTCTTGGGGTATGGGTTGGACGGTGCACCGGTGTGAGGCATTAAGCTGGTGTGGAGATGTTAAATGGCCAACACACCATGGGCATGAAATTTGGAGATGGGGTTCTGTTTATTTAAATGTATCCGAATTAAGTATGGAATTTTTAAGGTGATTTTTTTTTTTAATTTGGGGTCTAAGGGGGGAACATTACTTAATAAGTTAAATTACGGATTTTTACGTTGGGCACATATTTGGGATCTTAAGGTCATTTTCTTGGACACACGGATTGCCATGCAAGACGGGTGACTGATGACTTAGTCATTCACATCAGGCAGGGGGGTGGTATAATCCGATGTAATCCAGGCACGATTCATCTTTATAAAAGTCATCATCTCAACACTGTGGCAAGAGAGCCTCGTTCTTTGCGGTGTTACAATGTTACCCGCCACACTGAACACCCTCTCTGACTGGCTGGGCAGGACAGCAGAGCCAAAGAAAACTCTGCCAGTTGAGGCCAAATGTCCGGTTTCTCTGCCCAGTACTGCACGGGGTCGGTGACACTTTGGGGCAGGGTACAATCCAGGTAGGCAGTGACCTGGTGGGTGAGCTCATGCTGGTCCACGCCATGAGTCCGGTGTTGTGTCCCCTTTTCAGCAGCTGGCTGCATGAAATCGCTCATCAGCGTTTGGAGGCTGTAGCGACTTCTCACGCCTCCACTAGTGGTGGTGGTAGTGGAGTGCGCTGGTTCCCCCCGAGCGGATGTTGTCTGGGAACCTGGCTGGTCTCGCTGGTAAGTAGAGACCAGCTGTCTGGTGAGTAGGTCCCGGTAGTACCCCAGTTTTGCCTCCCTCTCTGATGGTGGGAAAAATTCCGCCATTTTGCGGCGGAAGCGAGGGTCCACCAGGGTGGCCAACCAGTATTGGTCCCTGTGGCGGATGTCCACAATCCGGCTGTCACTCCTCAGACACTCCCGTAGGCACCTTGCCATCTGCACCAAGGACAATGAGCGCCTCTCCTCTCCACTGTCCTCGGTATAGTTCCAGGGTCTGCTGGGGTCTTCCTCCGCTTCCTCTACCACCTCATCCTCCATCTCCTCCTGTGATTGAGAGGCAGAGAAGCCAGGTGGCGGTGTGTGGAATGGCTGGGCATGGACATCTTCCTCCTCCTCACCCTCCATCTGCACTTCATCCATCTCTGGGCTCAAGGCGATGTTCAGCCTTGGAGTGGTGGCCTGGGAATCCTCGCTGATGATGCTTTTCAGCGCACTTTCCAGAACATGGACGAGTGGGATGATGTCATTGATCCCATAGTCATTCCTGCTCACAAACAAAGTTGCATCCTCAAAAGGGATCAACAATTGGCAGACTTCACGCATCATTTGCCAGTGTGTGACTTGGAAGTCGCAGTGTGGCATGAAGCTGCCTGATTGCCCCATGAGGTAGTCTGTAATGGCTGACCTTTGCTCGTACAGGCGGTCCAGCATATGGAGGGCAGAATTCCAGCGTGTTGGCACGTCGCAGATTAGCCGATGTTGGGGCAGACTGCGCTGTCTCTGGATCCTGAGCAGGGTGTTCCTTGCAGTGTAGGAGTGGCTGAAGTGTTTGCACACTCTGCGTGACATCCTCATAAGGTCTTGTAGTGCAGGAAATGATCGAAGAAACCTGTGCACTATGAGGTTTATCACATGTGCCATACAAGGTGTATGACTTAGCCCTCCCTGCTGCAATGCAGAGACAATGTTCCTCCCATTGTCTGCTACCACAATTCCTACCGTTAGTTGACGTGGGGTCAGCCATTGATCTACCTCCTCCCTGATGGTCCGGAGGAGCTCCTGCCCACTGTGTCTCCTTTCACCCAGGCTCACCAAATGGAGCACAGCCTGAGAGCGCCGGGCCTGACATCGGTGGTAAGACACCGGGGCAGGTTGTAATGCAGTAGAAGCGGCGGATGTTTGCAAGGTGGTGGAGGCAGAACTTCTGCTTCCCGCTGCTGGCCCCCTAAAGCACCGTGGAGGTGACAGTGGCAAGAATGGGCCAACTTCCTGATGGTCTTCTGGGAGGATGTTGACCCAATGGGCAGTAACAGACATGTACTGCCCTTGGCCATAATTTGAGGACCAGACATCAGCACTCAGGTGCACACTCTTGGACACCGAGAGTCCCAATGAGTCGCCCACCTTTTTTTGCACATAACTGTGCAGTGATGGGACAGCTTTTGCAGAGATGTAGTGGCGGCTGGGGACTCGCCATCTGGGGTGCGCACACACCATGAAATCCCTAAAAGGCTGGGAGTCCACGAGGTTGAAGGGCAGGGACTGAAGCAGCAGCAGCTTAACCAGGTGTCCGGTCAGTTTCTGGGCCATGGGATGGCTGCTGGAATACACCTGACGTCTGCCCATGGACTCAGTCAGGGATTGCTGCCTCATTAGCGGTGTACATGGCAGTGACACTGTGCTGCTGCTGGCAACTGAGGCTGACGAGCCCTGAGTTCCAGTGAGAGGATGCTGCATGATGGGATCTGCAGTGTATGGTGCATCATGACAGGAGGTGGTATTGGGGTCACGGTTCTTCCAGGCCTGTTGGTGTTGCCTTTCCATATGCTTTCGCATGGATGTTGTCCCCAGATTATCACCCCTACCACGACTGACCCTCTCATTGCACAGCAGGCACAAAGCAATATGCTTATCTGTCACCAGGCAGAAGAACTGCCAGACGACTGAGGACCGTGGTTTGCTGACAGCCACGGGGGTCTTGCTGGCTGTTGACTGCCACTGCTGCCTGAGGGTGCCCTCTCAGGACCAAGGCTTTGAGAGGGTGATCTCTGCATGGTAGCTTGTCTTCTACCCCTCCCTCTTGTGCCTCGGTTGCTTGCAATAGTGGGATGTTGCTGTGTCGGTGGCACCTCTATTTCCTCCAACGACAATGCTGAGGATAATGCTTCTTGAGGGCGCCACGTCCGATCAGCGACATCATCATCAAAGTCAGGACCACTGCTACTTTCCTCCGGTGGCTGGGACAGGATATCTGGTGTGGCACTGGATGCCCCTCCCTGGCTCTGTTGACTGCTTACAGCCAACACTTCCTCTGGAGTCTCAGTACCTTCCACCCGCTGACTTTGGTGGACTTCCTCCTCCTCCTCCTCATCACTAAAAAGTGGTAGAGACTCCAAGGGCAGATCAAGGTTTGCAAAGAGTTCCCTGGCAGAAGGTGCCCCAAAGGAGAGTGGCATTCTAATAACAGGGGATGGGGCAGAGGACTCTCGCTGACCGTCCCATGTAAGGGTGGTGTCAGATGATCCAGCGGATGCTTGACTCCTCGTTTGGGAGCTTTGGGCGGTGGAACTGGAGGATTGGGTAAGCCAATCTAGAACCGCTGGCTGTGTGGTTCTTACTTGACCAGTGGCTGTCAGGGGTAGCTGCACCCTGCTGCCACGCCTGTTACCCCGGCTGCCACCGGGCCTGGTGCTGCCACTTCTTCTACCCTCACCGCCTCCTGTTGCACTCCTTGCCTGGGAAGTGCTGGAAGTAGGACGCTTGGACATTTTTTTATTGTGTGGGGGAAAATGTAATGATATATTTTTTTTATACTTTTTTAAACTTTTTTTTTTTTATAACTTTTTTTATCTTTTTTTTTAAACTTTTTTTAAATTTTTTTTTTTTAAATTTGTTTATAACTTTTTTTGAAGTTTTTTTTTAACTGTTTTTGTTGTGGCTTAACGGGGTTGACAGCACCCAGCTGAGCAGCAACGTGTAGCGTGTACGGTCACAGAACAGGAATGCTACCTGTCCTGACTCTTTTCTCTCACAATTTTTTTTTCTCACCCTATCTCTCCCTAGATGACACAATTTTTTTTATTTATATGACTTCCTCTCCCTATCTCTACCTATCTCTTGCTTTCTCAGCCTCTTTTCCTATCTATCTATCTAAAAATACAATAATTCCGCAGCACTACCAAGGATGTGTTCCAATCAAATTGTGATTTATTCCACCAGAAGCATCGTTTCAGTCCTCACACTGGGACTTTTCTCAAGCATCCATATGCTTGAGAAAAGTCCCAGTGTGAGGACTGAAACGTTGCTTCTGGTGGAATAAATCACAATTTGATTGGAACACATCCTTGGTAGTGCTGCGGAATTATTGTATTTTTATCGAGAAGGATTTGATCGGATCCACAGCCGCTGGCACACCATCACTACTTTCTTACTAAAGCAGTGCCACCTACATTCCTTTGTGTATCTATCTATCTATCTATCTATCTATCTATCTATCTATCTATCTATCTATCTCTTTTTCCTCTCTATCTATTGAGCTCCGTTCTCTTTGATGTCTGAAGACGCACTGACAAAATGTTGGCGCGATCAGGCACATCCTGGTCTGTGTGGGTGACGTCACACATCTTTTTTTTTCACAGAAAACCAGGATACAAGGGATTATAGGAGTAATAATCCCTTGTATCCTGGTCTATTCTGTGAAAAAAGTACAGTTTTGCGTTGCCGTTTTTTTTTTTACCAGATTCGTTAAGAATCTGGTTCGTTACGGTTCGGTTCGGTTCGCTCAAAATAACGGCGACGCAAAATATACGCATATTTTAGAATGTAAACTCAAATATGCGTATATTTAGGGTAAGGAATACGGCATATTCCATACCCTAAATATACGCATATTTGAGAATGTTCGCTAATGTGTACGCATTTTATGAATTCTAACGCATTAGCGTACGTATTAGCGTACGCATTAGCGTACATTCTCAATTAATATGCGTATATTTGGCGTCGCCGTTATTTTAACCAGGTTCGTTACGAACTTTCTCAAAATTCGGTTCGGTGACGAACCGAACTTTTGGGAAAGTTCGTAACGAATCTGGTTCGTTACGGTTCGGTTCGCTCATCCCTAGACCTATGCTATCCGAGGTACCATCCAGTGTCTACACTAAGGCACCAAGTTTGGGCCTAAAGATAGCCCCCTCCATTAAAAATAATAAAAGAAATAATATACAGAATACAGAAAGCTGGCTAAGAATGAAAGGGTTCTACAGGTGTGGAAGCTGCAACAATTGCAGAATAACGAAATTTCCAAAGAAAACTTTGGAAGTCAAATCCACTACTAATGACTATGTATTTAAGATCAAGGAATGCCTCACATGTAATTCGACAGACGTCATATACGTCCTTCAATGTCCCTGAAAGAAACAGTACGTGGGGAGGACGAAACGTACACTAAAAAAGAGGGTAGCAGAACATGTGACAAATATTAAAAAACGGATATGAACATCACATCCTATCTCGGCATTTTAAAGAACATCATAACAAAGACCCGACACTACTTACCTTTGCGGCTTTAGAAAGAATTCCCAAACACTGGAGGGGGAGTAACCATATTCTAAATATGTCTAGAATTGAATCCCGGAGAATTTTTTAATTTAACTCACTAACACCAAGAGGCCTGAATGCGGAGTTGGAGTTGTTTGGTTTCTTGTGAATTAAAAGGCAGACATGGGGCGGGTGCCCTATGGGGACGGGACATCGAGGTCAGACTGTATCCAGCACCTCGGTCTCCTCTCCTTGTGGGGCCCCCGCCCCCAAAACCTCCAATCATTCGTGGAAATTACAACCTGAAAAAGAAGAAGAAATAATTAATAACAGTTGATAATATATATTTTAAAAAATGACATAAAAAATGAGACATATATATATATAAAAAACAAGATACATCATCCAACCTAATTGATTAGTCCATTTTAGTACTTACTTTGAGATGCCACTTAGGCTACTTTCACACTAGCGTTTTTAACTTCCGGTATTGAGTTCCGTCATAGGGGCTCAATACCGGAAAAAAACGCTTCAGTTTTGTCCCCATTCATTGTCAATGGGGACAAAACTGAACTGAAGACAACGGAATTCTCCTGAAAGCATTCCGTTCCGTCTTCAGACCGGAGAACAAACCGCAGCGGGCTGCGGTTTTCTCTCCGATCCAGGCATCCGCACCAAGACGGATCCGGAATGACCCCCAATGCAAGTCAATGGGGACGGATCCGTTTGGTGTGACACACCAGTAATCCGGATCTGTCCTCCATTGACTTGCAAAGGGGGGTCATTCCGGATCCGGCTACACATATACAGAAATACATACAGACATACATACATACTCACACATACACACAAACACATACATACTCACATACCTCCTGCGTGCAGCTATGACGTTTTCGCACTGCGCCCAGCAGAGGGCGCTGTGGGGAATTTTCATCACTGCACGCAGGAGGCGCGTGAAGACGTGCTGCCGGCGTCCCTGGCTGGAGTATGTAAGTATGTATGTGTTTGTGTGTATGTGTGTGTATGTATGTTCTCTGTGTCTGTGTCAACATGTGTGGGGCCGGAGCGCTGCTCCAGCTCCACACATGTATCAGCGGCAGTACGGATCCGTCGGCACCCTTTAGGTGCCGGATCGGTGCTGCCGCTAGTGTGAAAGAGGCCTTACACATAGAATTTTATAACCTCTTTACATCCTATGTATACCATTATGTATACCTTAGATCCTCTACATATATTTGCATATTTTTCATATACATTTATCTGTATTTATATACTTTTCATATATATTTTTTATATATATATTTTTTTATGCATTTTATATATATTTTATAACGAAATATCCAGACAATTTTTATTGGTAATCCTTTTTTGATATTTAAAATATTATCTGTATAAAACAAAAAGAATAATATTTATAGACATCTAAAAAAGAATCCGGCCTGGACCTTCCCACAACTGGGATACTGCTAATTAATCAATTAACAATTTTCTCCTCCCACCTCATTGGGAGTTGGAACCCCGGAAGGAGTTTGGAACCCCGAAACGCGTTTGGTTGAATAAGAAGCAGTGTAAAAAGGTCCGGTCGGAGAACTATTCGTTTTGAAAGAATAAAAAACTTCAAGGACCCAATTTATCATATAAAAATAGAAACTGAACCCGGAGGAGATCGCTAACTATACAGTGATACTTAGCACTAGCACAAACAAAGCAGTGCACAGAGGATGAACGGAGTATCCCGCTCTGTACAAGCAGCACACAAAGGGTGAACGGAGCATCCCGCTCTGCATCATTAGCGACCACGTGGGATGCCACGTGGAATGCTAGTAAAAGAGCGTGCACTGCAGACGTGTGGGAGAAGAGAGCAGACCAGGAGGGGGTAACATACCCAGTACATACTGGAAAACACTCCAAATGTTTTGATATATGTTTTGGCTACAGTAAAATGGGATTATAGACTTCTTTGTCAACTTATTTATATATCACAGCGAACAGTATATAAACTAAAAAGGAGATCTGTATATAGAAACTGACCCCCTGATAAGGATAATTATAACCAAACCGAGGATTACAGTGGAAAATATGCAATATACACTATGTATACCTTTAATATATACTTAAATCAATGATTATTTATGAACTTCTGTAGAGTTTGGATAATTGGGACATATTTGCTGCGATATTGACATTTATTGCAAAACCTTGCACCTTCTGAGTATTTATGTTTGCTACAAACTGACATTTGCTACATAACGACTTTGCCTATATTGGTACCTGATATTTATATTTATTTCTATTTTTATTTAGATTTTTACTTACTTCCATTTTTTTCATATTTAACATACATTTTTATCTGTATTTGTTATCATTTACTTATATAGAGACCTTCTAAACATAGGGTCATATTAAATTAGTTTATTTTTAATATTTTTAATATCTATTTTTCTAAATAAAGTAAATTTTCTATACAAACCCAAATGAGAATGTGCCTACCTATTTTACTATATATGATCTTAACCTAACATACGGCAAACGGGTGAGCCGTAGGCAAGTGCACCTCACATTATTCTCCAAGGTGGTGAGCCACTAATTTAAATATTGAGTATGCTATTGCATTTTGCCTGCATTTACCCTGTATTATCTCCCGCCTGTATTCCTGCTATGTTTTAAGTGTGTGCCTTCCTGACTATAAGAAGTCTGCACTTTCAAGTCCAAGTTCAGTTTGTGTTTAGGTTAACCCAGTCAGTATACTCTGTGCTCAATTCAAGTACCTGCCTTAAGTTTGCTTTATCACTAGTGCATCTACAAGTCTTTCCTGTATCTGCATTAACTATGCTCTTCCTAGATCTCTAAAAAATAGCATTCTAGTCTTGATGACTGTGCAGACTATAGTTGCAGTTTTCCTGCTTTTTTGTGCATATCCAGAGCTTCTGATGCTTGCACCAGATTTCCTAACCCAGTAAGTCAGCTATCAACTACTGTGGGACTATCCCAGGAGGTAGCAGTCTGGTTGCTTCCCTGCAGCAAAGTCCAGATCCCGATATAGCAGTTAAAGGGGGGATATCAGGTGAAAGCCAAAATAACATCCTTAGGCTATGGGTACACGGCGACTGGTCACGCGACACCTGTCGCAGCCAGGATCGCTGAGTAGCGGTGATCCCATAGAAATGATTGACATCGCCCCGGCAGTCACAAGAAGTCCAGCCGTGTTGGATTTCTTGAGACTGCTATGGCAATACCATTCATTTCTATGGGATCCCTGCTACTCAGCAATCCTGGCTGCGACAGGTGTCACACAACCAGTGTCTAGCCTTAGGGTTTAGCTAGGGTTCACACTTGCAGATCTCTAACAACATGTAATATGTAGAGATGAGCAAGTTAATTCTAAATAAATCAAACCCATTACATATTTCTCAAAAACTTCCTACAGTACTGTGGTTGCATATACTGAATACAACTTTTGCAACCTATCTGTCGGAGGAGTCTCTTTATGTGAAGTCATGAAATATTCCAATTATACAAATATAAGCTAGCTAATTGTGTAACTCAGTACCTTCTGGTTTCCAAATTCCCATATAATCCCATATACCTGTATGTACTTTATATTTAGTAATATTGTTACTTTAACAATGAAATAATGTATTACATTCTCATTTTAACTCTTAAAGGGAATGTGTCTCCTGTATTATTTTACTAACTATAACAAGATAATAAACATTTTCTTTTTTTTTTTTTTTAAATCTTTTCTTATAGGTTGTAGAATTGGAGATTGTTTATTTTCTGTACATGACTGTGAAGTCAGTCATCTTGCCTGAGCTGCTCTATAAACAGTTCTGAGACATACAATATTGTCTAGAGATAATTCATTGACTTCAGTGGAAGAGCATTTTAGGTATGCTCGGTAAGTCATTATGCAGAAAGGAGGAAAAATGAACATTGTCCATGACCTTTTTTATATTTTCTTCACCTTTCATTGTAATCCTGCCTATGATCACAATGAAATGACAGCTGAAAAGTGATCTCTGTGACTCAGTGGTCAGTGTCCAAATGACAGGATTTTAGGATTGTTTTTAATATAGGCGTTGACATAGCAAAGTAGAAAAAAAAGTTTAAACAAAAAATATAAACACCATATGATTAAAAAGCAGAGATATTTATATTTAAAATTAGCATAAAACTTTATTAAATTGTCTTCAAATTGCACTAAGCAGAGAAACTGCTGATTAAAATGATTTGGCACTTTTTCAGCCGATAATCATAGGACTTGTGAACTTGGATTAGACTTGCAGAGTAGATTCTCTTCAGATCAGTCTAAACCAGTGGTCCCCAACCTTTTTTTCACCAATTTTCCAAGGGACCGGTGTGTGTGTGTGTGTGTGCTGCTCTGGTGCTGGTCGGCGCTGACTGATCGACGCGCATATCAAAACACAAGGTACATATTAAAATATATATAACACTATGTATGAGGTGGCTGGGGCCAAGGAGACATTATACTGCATGGGGTGGGCCAAATGGTAACATTATACTGCATGGGGCAACAATCCCCCCCCTTCCCCATATAATATCTATTCAGTGTCTGTATGGCATAAATAGCTGAGAGCTTGCTGGGCTGTGTAGTGCAATTAAGGCCATAGGTTGCTTCTTTAACATTATCTTATTGTATGATGCAAGCACAAAGCATCACCTACCTCAGGCAGTAACAGTCACAATCCCATGACAGCAGTTAGGGCCCATACAGCACGCAGGGTCATGCACTCCAGGTAGTCACCAGCCCGAGTAATGTACAGTAAGGCACACTAACCTGAAACCACTACACTTCTCGACTGTGCCTAGCCCCGCCCCAATCCATTTAGAGCCAATCAGCATTTGCCTTACCACTAACCAATCAGTTGGCCTGTTATAGGTGCTCTCACATGATGCGTACATGAAAGAAGCACTGGGATTTGCTGGGAGCAGCTGCCTGAGGAATTGTCATACTAGTATCGAGAGTGCCGGCTCCTGCATTTCTCATTGTCTGTATTGCTGCGGCCCAGCAAACAATCATCTAGGGCCCGGTCCTGGGCCACAGACCGGTGGTTGGGGACCACTGGTCTAAACTTTAAATACTATGGGAAAAATAAAATTCTTATTATAGAACAGAAATTTGGTTTTAACTATCTTCTGCTCATTTCACATCTTGTTTAACACATCCCTTATTTACAAGTATATTCATTGAAAAGGTATCAAGACTAGACATGAGTGAATTTCCTGAAATCTGATTCTGATTATATTGATTCAACCATCAGATTTGATTTGGCCAAATTAAGGACTCGGAAATTTCATTCTGATTTATCCAAACCTGCAAAGAAATTCAATTTGGGTAAGAAAAGGATACTACCAGAATCAAAGAGACAGATATACAAACAGAAATATTCAATTGAATGAGGAGTCTTATAGGCTAAACAAGCTTCCTCTGGGTATGCAAATTATTTCTAATTCCAAAATGAACAGATAGCTAAGCCTCTAATACCACCAAACGTTAGGTGGGAGGCCTTAGGTGGGATATTATTTTTTTATGGAGAGCATCTTAGCATCTAGTATGTGTGAGAAGTCTTATTGGCCAAAGCAAAGCTCCTCTTGGTTTCAGGGAAAAGATATGCAAATTAGTTTTTCATCCTAAAGAAAAAGAAAGCTAAGTGTGGATTTCTGTGTGGATTCAGCTTCAGAAAATCCTTAACAAACTATCTCTGTCTTTCTCCGATTCTACCCAGACGATTTTGAAAAAAATTCTGATTTTCAAAAATTCTGGTCAAATTTTGATTCTAACAAATCGATTTGTTCATCTCCAATCTTAATAAATTTGATCTGAATTGAATGTTCCACAATTGTCCTGAAAAGTAGTGTATGACACTATGGGGTCTCCTAGAATTGCATTCAACCCCTTTGAAGCTCTCTAACATCAAGAAAGCATTAGTAATGTCAAAGTTTTATATGAATACCATTTAAGTATATATTGTCTTCACTATGGTTTTACTAAGACGCTGTATAGAACAAATTAGTAATGCTAGCCTAATTTGGAGCTTTGACCTACCCAGTGTGATATGCACCAGATTTATATACAAGTACACATATGTTATTTCGTTGTTTGTGTGATGATAACTCTATTTCTTCTGAAATATAACTGGTTCACAATGTCCCATTGGACATTGATGTTAGAAACACTCTTATAACATGTACAAACTTTATGTTGCTCCAGGTTGGAGAGATCTACACCGGGATCACCATACCCAGCGGTGTTGGATGTCTCTAATTTTAGAGCAATTCCACCCCCCCCTCCCTGTAGTTTCCCTCTATAACACACTACTTTCTTACCTAGTGCTCCATACCCTTCCCCCTTAATGCTACGCAGTCTTGCATTACTGTACCTCTCGATGTATGCTACTGTCATTGCCATTTACAATGCGAGAAATGGCTTGTATGTAAGTTTTTCTTTTACAAAATCAATAAGAGATTTGTTTAAAAAAAAGTTTTATATGAATACCAGACCCACTGAAAAATGAAGCAACATGGGGTTAAGAACAGGAAAATTGCTCTGCAATAAAATGTGGATAGGGAATAGAGATGAGCGAGCAGTAAAATGCTCGGGTGCTCGTTATTCGAATCAAATTTTTCCCGATGCTCGGGTGCTCGTTTCAAATAACGAACCCCATTGAAGTCAATGGGAGACTCAAGCATTTTCTGCAGGGGACCAAGGCTCTGCCTAGGGAAGGCTGGGTGAAAACCTGGAAACCTCAGAAAATGATGGAAACACCACGGAAATGGACAGGAAACAGCAGAGGCAGCATGCATGGATGCCTCTGAGGCTGCCTAATCGTACCATTATGCCAAATTCTGGGCAACAGCCTGGTGGTGACCCTCAAGGCAATTGTGCTGACCCAGATTAAGATGGGCAAGGCACATGTGCTGGCACATGTTAGGAAAGCACCCAACTAGGTGCAACGAAGGTCCATCACCGCCTGCAGGTGACACCACTGCTCATGCTGGCACTGCTGTGCTATCCCCCGCCCCACAACGCAGGCATAAGCCTGACACAGCATGGTGACAGCGTAGTGACACCAACAAGTGACCAAGTTAGATTGAGGTAGCAGGTGAACCACCCAAAAATTTAGCCTGACACAGCATGGCAGTGACACCACCAATGCCTTGGTCAGACTGAGATTGCAGTCAAATGTCTGTACGTGAGCTTTCAAAAATTTGTTTTGGAGTGTCCGAAGTTGACCCTCCTAAAAAATTGTTTTGGAGTGTCTGTAGTTGACCCTCCTGTAAAATATTTTTTTTTGTTTTTCCTGTTATCAGTTTATGTACAACCCATGGCTGGCATCAGGGGCGTAGCTAGAACTGACTGGGCCCCACAGCAAAATTTTGTATGGTGCCCCCCTTCATGACTATCCTGGCATCCTATATGTGCATATGTAAGGGAGAGTTCACAGGGCAGGGGGCACACACAGTGCAGCATGGGGGGCACAGTACAAGGAAGGGGCACAGGACAGCATAGCGGGCACAGTGCATTATAGGGCGTACAGTACAGGGCAGGAGGCACACACTGTGTAGCATGGGGGACACAGTACAGGGCAGGGGGCAAAATAAAGCATAGGGGGTACAGTACAGTGCAGGGGCACACAGTACAGGCTGGGAGGGCACGCACAGCACAGCATATGGGGCACATGGCAGCATACGGGGCACAGTACAGGGCAAGGAGTACAGTACAGGATAGGAGGCACACACTGTGCAGCATGGGGGGCACAGTACAAAGCAGGGGGCAAGATACAGCATAGGGGGTACAGTACAGTGCAGGGGCACACAGTACAGGCCACGCGCGGGGGGGGGAGACGCACAGTACAGCATATGGGGCACATGGCAGCATACGGGGCACAGTACAGGGCAAGGAGTACAATATAGGATAGGAGGCACACACTGTGCAGCATGGGGGGCACAGTACAAAGCAGGGGTCAAGATACAGCATAGGGGGTACAGTACAGTGCAGGGGCACACAGTACAGGCTGGGGGGGGCATGCACAGTACAGCATATGGGGCACATGGCAGCATACGGGGCACAGTACAGGGCAAGGAGTACAGTACAGGATAGGAGGCACACACTGTGTGGCATGGGGGCACAGTACAGGGCAGGGAGAAAAATACAGCATGGGGTACAGGGCAGCATAGAGGGCACAATACAGCACAGGGAGTACAGGGCAGGGGACACACACAGTGCAGCATAGGGGACACAGTACAAGGCAGGGGGCACACACAGTGCAGCATAGGGGGCACAGTACAAGGCAGGGGGCACACACAGTGCAGCATAGGGGGCACAGTGCATTATAGGGGGTACAGTACAGGGCAGGAGGCACACACTGTGTAGCATGGGGGGGCACAGTACAGGGCAGGGGGCAAAATACAGCATAGGAGGCAGGGGGCACGCATAATACAGCATAGAGGGCACAATGCAGCATAGGGGGTACAGTACAGGGCAGGAGGCACACATAGTGCAGCATAAGGGACACAGTACAGGGCAGGAGGCAGAATACAGCATAGGGGACACAGTACAGGGCAGGGGGCACACATAGTGCAGCATAGGGGGTACCGTACAGGGCAGAGGGCAGAATATAGCATAGGGGGTACAGTACAGGGCAGGGGGCACACATAGTGCAGCATAGGGGACACAGGGCAGGGGGCAGAATGCAGCATAGGGGGTGCAGTACAGGGCAGGGGGCACAAACTTACCACTGTTGGTCAGGCTGGCAGTGAGTCTGAAGGTCTGCTGTATTGGCTGGCTGGCAGGCTGCAGCAATGCTCAGATGGCTGAGACAGCACTGCTCTGGGTTGCTCCTGCTTCCTGGATGTCTGTTACAGCCAGAGCAGGAGGTCAGCTGGCACTACAAGGGAGGTGGAGGGGGCAGGCAGGAGTGCAGAGGGTCACATGCAGGGTCCACATGGTGCTTCTGGAAGTCTGGGAGTGGGCCCTGTTTGTGACTGAAGTATTACTTGAAAAGATTGGTGGAGCAGCAGCTTCCTCTCACTGCTCCTCCACCAATCAGATTACACAGTGCAGCAGCGCAGAGGAGAGGTAGGAGAATCCCTCTCTCCCCATCCTCTTGTTTCAATGCGCAGCGTTACGATCCCACCCCACCCCTGTAAAGAGAGAGAAATATAAATATTACCCTGCTGATTTGCCACATCCCTGCTACTGCTCCTGGGCCCCTGCTGAGCTCGGGCCCAGAAGCAGTCGCTTCCCCTGCTTCCCCTATAGCTACGCCACTGGCTGGCATGGTGGGAATATATAGGTTTGCTTCACAGATGGTCCACTGCACCGTTACATTTTCTTCATCATTGCCAATTACTTTTGGAACTGTTGTCTGGCAATGATAAAGGGGAAGGTGATCCACTGCCGAAGAAAAGTGTCATCCTCCTACAAGTCTCCACTTGTAATCAATTGAAAAGGGGATGTTCTTGCCTTGGCCTTCCTCATAGTGGCCGCTTCTGTGGACGACAGAGGTGGTGTACCTACGGACAGCCTGACCGAACATGATGGCAGACGGGGAGACACTCCCTCATGTAAAATTGTTTTTTGAGTGTCTGTATTTGACGTTACTAAAAAATTTATTGGAGAGAGGGCCTGTAGGTGGCCCTCCGTAAACATTGTTTGTATAGAGCGCCAGTTGGCCCTCAGAAACATTGCCTGTTGGCTCAGCGTTTCTGTGCGAAGAGGAGGAGGGGTTGGAGGAAGAGGCATAATAAGTCTGAGAAACCGTGACCGAGGTAGGCCCCGCAATCCTTGGTGTGGGCATTACATGAGTGGCCCCAGGGTCAGACTCGATCCCAGCCTCTACCAAGTTAACCCAATGTGCCGTCAGGGAGATAAATTGTCCCTGCCCGCCAGCACTTGTCCACGTGTCCGTGGTTAGGTGGACCTCAGCACTAACCGCGTTGGTCAGGGCACGGATGATGTTCTGTGACACGTGCTGGTGTAGGGCTGGGATGGCACATCGGGAAAAATAGTGGCGGCTGGGGACCAAGTACCGAGGGACAGCCACCGCCATCAGGTTGCGGAAAGCCTCAGTCTCTACCAGCCCTGCTTCTCCCTCTGTCCACCCACTGCCTCTTCCAACCTGTTCTGGTGCTGCACTTGCCTCCCCCTCAGAAGCACTGTCTTGAGTTGGCTTACCAAACCAGCTCGGGTCAGTCACCTCATCATCCACCAGCTCTTCCTCCGATTCCTCACTCTGCTCCCCCCTCGGACTTACTGCCCTGACAACAACGTCACTGTCTGACAACCGTGTCTCATCATCATCATCATCATCCGACACCTCTTCACGCACTACTTGCACTAATTCCACACTCTCATCACACACAGACTGCGAAAGTTCTCAATTTTGCACTGGACTGTAGTTTATATAACTGAGAATAAAAACGTATTCTCTAGACTGCGGCTAGTGTATCGCACACCTCACAATTGTTCACTGGACTGTAGTTTATATATTTGAGTGAAAAAAATTATTCTCTAGACTGCGGCAAGTGTATCGCACACCTCACAATTGTTCACTGGACTGTAGTTTATATAATTGACTGAAAAAAATTATTCTCTAGACTGCAGCAAGTGTATCACACACCTCACAATTGTTCACTGGACTGTAGTTTATATAATTGAGTGAAAAAAACGTATTTTATAGACTGACGCTGCTGTACAGCACACATCACAATTGTTCACTGGAATGTAGTTTATATAAGTGACAAAACGTATTCCCTAGACTGCACTACAGATCCCAGCAAGCCAAGGTACAGCAGCAGCAGCAAAAATGAGTACTGAGAGGACTTTGGGCAATTTCATTGGCGTCTGTGTGGACCATGTGCTGTACCGTTTCTGCCACCAGTGCACAGTGTGCAGCCAAGCTTTCGGTAGCTGCACTACAAGTCCCAGCCAGCAGCCGAGAGGAGGACAAAAAAAATATCGTTGTAGCCTTTAGAAGGAGCGTTGGGTTCTTTGTGGATGATTCCTGCCTAACCAGATTCTAATTTCATGCTCTAACAGTGTGCAGCCAAGATGGCGGTAGCTGCACTACAAGTCCCAGCCAGCAGCCAGGAGGAGACCAAAAAAAAAAAACGTGCTTGTAGCCCTTAGAAGGGCTGTTGGGTTCTTTGTGGGTGATTCCTGCCTAACCAACAACTAAATTCAGGCCCTAACACTCTCCCTGACAGACAGCAGCTCTATCCCTAATCTCATGCAGACGGCGTATGACGCGAGCAGCGCGGGACCAGATTCTTATATTCCCAGGTCATCTGATCTGGCCAGCCAATCCCTGCTATCGACTTGTAGGGGCCCCACGTGATACTAGGAGGTACCAAAGACTCTCCTGCATGTTGAGTGGCTGAAAAAGGGCGGCTAACATGCAGGAAGAGGAAGTTGCCATTTCCTCGAGTATCGCGATATGCTCGTCCCAGACGAGCATGTTCGCTCATCTCTAATAGGGAAATTACTTAAAATAACATAGAATAGGAAAAAAAATGAATAGAATCAGGAGGTGGAGGTCTAAGTGGAGTAGGAGGTTGAGGAGGAGGTTGACAAGATGGTGTAGGTGGAAGCAGTGGAGGAGGAGGTAGTCAACACTGTTTTTTTTTTCTTTCTTTTTTTTTTTCTTTCTTTTTAAATTTACGGAGGCCCCAAACTATTTGGAAATGGTAAACAGAACAAACAAACTGCGCTAGAGATTTACAGTCTACTCAGCCCAAGGTACTGATAAGTCCTGTGGGATCCGTGCCTGGTTCATTTTAAGGAACATGATTTTGTCCATGTTGGCTGTGGGAAGGCGGATGCACCTGTCTGTGATCACGCCCCCTGCCATGCTAAACACACGTTCTGACAATACACTTGCCGCAAGGCAGGCAGCACCTCCAAGGCATAAAGGACAAGCCCAGACCATGTGTCTAATTTGGAGACCAATAAGTTAAATGGGGCAGAGCCATCAGTCAGTACATGCAGACTTGTGGACACATACTCTTCCACCATGTTGCTGAAATGTTGCCTTCTGCTAAGTTCGGTTCATATCAGATGGTCATGCTGGATTTTGTGGCATGCTGATGAAGGTTTTCCACATTTCAGCCGCGCTAACCCTCCCTTCTGAGGTGGTGCCTGTGCCCCAGCTGCATTGTAAACTTCCTTCTCCTCCTCTGCCTTGTGCTTCCACTGAGCCCCCACTGTCATGTGGGAACAGCGTGTGCTTGTATTCACACATCTTTCAATCACGCTCCAGTGACAGAAGTAAGGACAGTGGCCACCCAGTAATCAGCACTGGTAAGAATGAGGACAACTTGGCGGTCGTTGCACAGGTACTGCAGTATGTAGTCACTCATGTGTGCCAGGCTGCCCAGAGGCAATGGCAAGCTGTCCTCGGTGGGAGGTATATTGTCTGTGTCCTCTGTATCCCCCCAGCCATGCTCCAGTGAAGCCTGTGAACTGATTTGGGTGCCACTCTGCTGTGAATGTGCATCCTCCAAAACTATGCCCTGGCTGGACAGTTGTGTACCTGGCCACTGTTGGTGCAGGAACCCGCCCTCCGAGCCACCTGTAGACGACTGGCCTGATAACCATGGGAATGATCCCTGTTCCTCCTCCTCTTCCTCCTGTGCCATATCCTCATGCAGGGCTGCCATCAGGAATTTCGGGGCCCCCTACAGGCAAATTTTGCGGGCCCCCCCCCCCCCCCTTTCGGGTAAACTTTACAGATTTGCTTAATATGCAGCAGCCTCCACATAGCACATTACATCTTTCTTTTTTACGGCATATCACAACTGCTTTTTTTGCCCAAAAGATTAGTAAGCCAGCCACCGCGACAAGGTAGACTCTTTAGGCAGGATCCTACCCTAGGCTAATGTTTTTACGCTACATGTTATATTATTATTATTCACACACTGATAAACATTTTTAATAGGGAAACACAGTTGCCATTAAATTCAGTTACATGCTTGTAAGTGCAGAGTGTTGAGGCACATTGTGTTGATCTGAGGTCGGATGGGGGCACAAGATGCTGACCTGAGCTCTGATGGGGGCACATTGTGTTGATCTGAGGTCTGATGGGGGCACAAGACACTGATCTGAGGTCTGATGGGGGCACAATGTGTTGATCTGAGGTTTATTATCCCTGTACAGTGACATCACTGTGTGTATTATCCCTGGATTTTGACATCACTGTGTGTATTATCCCTGGATTTTGACACCACTGTGTTTATTATCCCTGTACGGTGACATCACTGTGTTTATTATGTCTATACGGTGACATCACTGTGTTTGTTATCCCTGTACAGTGACATCGCTGTGTTTATTATCCCTGTACAGTGACATCGCTGTGTTTGTTATCCCTGTACAGTGACATCGCTGTGTGTATTATCCCAGTGCAGGAAGAGGTAAGTGGTCTGTGTTTGTGTGTTTGTTTTCTATTTTTCAGGGTCGTGAATGCAGAGGACTACGTCGGATTCGGTGGACTACGTCGGACCAGCTTTTTTTTTTTTTTTAATAAAATGGTCAAACAGGGGTCTGGGGGAGTGTTTATTTCAATAAAATGTTTTATACTTGTGTGTGTGTATTTTTTTTACAATACTACAGTTTTAGTAATTACGGCTATCTACAGACGGCCCTGATTACTAATACTGGGCTTAGTGCTTGCCGGTATGGCAGGCCAGCACTAACTCCAACATTTATTACCTCGGCACCCACCGCCACCAGGGGTGCCGGGAAGAGCCGGGTACCCGCAGGACCGGACCTTCTAAATTGAGGGTTTGGCTCTGGGGCGGCTGCAGGCTGGTACCATTAGGCTGGGAAGGGCCAATAACCGTGTCCCTTCCCACCCTGGTAGTGCCAGGCTGCTGCTGCTGGTTGTATCTGGCTGGCGAAGGAAAAAAGGGGGGGACCCCACGCCATTTTTTTACAAAGGGGGTCCCCCCTTTTTTCCTTCGCCAGCCAGATACAACCAGCAGCGGCAGCCTGGCACTACCAGGGTGGGAAGGGACAGGGTTATTGGCCCTTCCCAGCCTAATGGTACCAGCCTGCAGCCGCCCCAGAGACAGACCCTCAATTTAGAAGGTCCGGTCCTGCGGGTACCCGGCTCTTCCCGGCACCCCTGGTGGCGGTGGTGCCGAGGTAATAAATGTTGGAGTTAGTGCTGGCCTGCCATACCGGCAAGCACTAAGCCCAGTATTAGTAATCAGGGCCGTCTGTAGATAGCCGTAATTACTAAAACTGTAGTATTGTAAAAAAAATACACACACACAAGTATAAAACATTTTATTGAAATAAACACTCCCCCAGACCCCTGTTTGACCATTTTATTAAAAAAAAAAAAAGCTGGTCCGACGTAGTCCACCGAATCCGACGTAGTCCTCTGCATTCACGACCCTGAAAAATAGAAAACAAACACACAAACACAGACCACTTACCTCTTCCTGCACTGGGATAATACACACAGCGATGTCACTGTACAGGGATAACAAACACAGCGATGTCACTGTACAGGGATAATAAACACAGCGATGTCACTGTACAGGGATAACAAACACAGTGATGTCACCGTATAGACATAATAAACACAGTGATGTCACCGTACAGGGATAATAAACACAGTGATGTCAAAATCCAGGGATAATACACACAGTGATGTCAAAATCCAGGGATAATACACACAGTGATGTCACTGTACAGGGATAATAAACCTCAGATCAACACATTGTGCCCCCATCAGACCTCAGGTCAGAGTCTTGTGCCCCCATCAGACCTCAGATCAGCGTCTTGTGCCCCCATCAGACCTCAGATCAACACAATGTGCCCCCATCAGACCTCAGGTCAGTGTCTTGTGCCCCCATCAGACCTCAGATCAGCGTCTTGTGCCCCCATCAGACCTCAGATCAGCGTCTTGTGCCCCATCAGACCTCAGATCAACATCTTGTGCCCCCTCAGATCAGGGTCTTGTGCCCCCCTCAGACCTCAGATCAGGGTCTTGTGCCCCCTTCAGACCAGCATCTTGTGCCCCCCCTCAGACCTCAGATCAACATCTTGTGCCCCCATCAGACCTCAGATCAGCCCACCCAGACACTTTAAAAAAAACATACTTACCTGTTCTGCGCTGCCGCTGCCATCAGGTTCCCCGTTCCACTGTCTTCCCCGCCGGCGCACACTATGACCTGATGCTGCGTCAGGTCATAGTGCGCGCCAGCAGGGAAGACAGTGGAGCGCAGAACCTGATGGCAGCAGCAGCGCAGGACAGGTAAGTATGTTTTTTTAAAAGTGGCTGGGTGGGCTGATCTGAGGTCTGAGGGGGGGCACAAGACACTGTACAGGAGCAGGCCGGGCCATTAAGGGGGCTCTCTGGCTGGGCGCCCCCTTAACTGGCCGGGAGTGAAGCGCCCTGTGCAACCGCACGGGTCGCACACCCCAAAGGCCAGCCCTGTTGTTGACAGGCGCCCGGGCCCCCCTTTCTTGACGAATCTGCCCGGGCCCCCCACAGCAGGTCCTGATGTACCCCCCTGATGGCGGCCCTGTCCTCATGCATCATCGCCCAAGGTGTTTTTTCAAGGAGACATAGAAGTGGGATAGTAACGCTGAGGACGGCGTCATCACCGCTGGCCATGTTGGTGGAGTACTCAAAACAGTGCAACATGGCATATGGCATGGAGGCCCACTCATTGGTGGTGAAGTGGTGCTGTTCTGCAGAGCGACTGATCCATGCGTACTGCAGCTGAAACTCCACCATCATCTGCTGCTGGCTGCTGCTCGTGCAGTCTCTCCAGCATATGCAAGGTGTAGTTCCACCTTGTGGGAACATCGCATATGAGGCGGTGAGAAGGAAGTCAGAAGTTACGCTGCAGCTCAGACAGGCGAACAGCAGCAGGGTGAGAACACCGAAAACAAGCACAGATGGCCCCCACTTTCTGCAGCAGTTCTGAAATAACGGGGTAATTTTTCAGGAACCTCTTCACCACAAATTCAGCTCATGTGCCAGGCTTGAGGCTCAGTGGCACCAACCACTCATTGGTCTTTTCTTCAATGCCCGTCCCCAGCTCCTGCGTAGTGTGAGGTTTTTCCCCCAAACAGATGAGTTTCAGAACAGCCTGCTGTCGTTCTCCCCATGCTGTGCTGAATTTGGTGGTGCAGGTGTTATTCTGATTGGATGAGGAGGCATTAGAGGAGAATGAGGAGGTGGTAGAGGAGGAAGTGAAGTACGAGGAGGAGGTAACAGGAGGCCCCGAGAAATGTCCAGCAATCCTCGGTTGCAGTAGGACATGCTCTAAAAACCACTTTCTGCCTCAAGCCCAGCCGCCACTACATTTACCCAGTGGGCAGTTAGGGAGTTATATCATGCCTGCCCATGCTTTCTGGTCCACATGTTGGTGGTTATGTGGACCTTGAAACTGAGAGCATTCCACAGCGCACACCTGATTTTGTCTGCCACTTGTTCTTACAGGACATGAATAGCTTTGGTGTGCTCAGTCTCTAAGTGTGTTGGGCAGTAGCAGGCATACTGGCTAGGGGCAAGCCACTGTGGTTTTGCACCCTGCTGTCTCTTTTGCTATACAACTGGCACTGCGTGAGCACCACCTCTTCCTCTGAACTGCACATGTCACTCAGATGACCTTCATTGAATTTGGGGTCTAAGATCTCATCATCCTCCACATCATTTTCCACCCTCTCCTCACCCCTGCCCTCCTTGCTGGTCTGTAAACAGAAAGCCGCAGCAGTTGACACTTGTATTTCGTCATCATCATCAGAGATGTACTGTGGTGGTCCTCCCACATCCTCATCCTCAAACATAAGTGGTTGGACATCAACGCACTCAATTTTTTTCCACTTCCGGGGCAGTGCTAGGTGGCCTCACGATTCATACAGCTGTATTCAGGCCTACAAATTGACACAGAACGTCCTGTCGCCTGTGTGCACCAAAGGAAGGTGTTTCATTTGGGTGTGTAGCTGGCACAGATTGACAATATCCTCTCCCTGTTGCAGGGGCTCCTCCACTATCAACACCAGCAGCACCATAACCAGGGCCACGTCTATTATTTGATGCTCTCCCCATTCTTTGAGGGCACCCACAAAATTGGCAGACAAACCATTGCAAATCCGGTTTATCTCACATCAAAAAATGGGTTTATGTCACCCACAGATTAACTATTGTATTTCCATGTCATGGATGCAAAGGAGGTGTGTCTCACCCCAAAAAATGGGTTTATGTCACCAACAGAATTAACAGACAGATTAAAGGGGTTGTCCAAGTTATATTTATTGATGACCTATCCTCAGGATAGGTCAATAATATCAGATCGGCGGGGGTTCATCACCCCTGCCAATCAGCTGTTTGAAGAGAAGGCATGCACTGTGCCAGCACTGCCTCCTCTCTGTTGTTTACCTGCTCGCCATAACATCTGCAACGGTGAGCAGGTGTAATTACACCTAACCGTCCCATTCATTCAAATGAGACAGATTGCTCCTATACAAGTGTATGGGAACGAGCTGTCCCATTGGAATAAATGTTGGATGGATCTGCATCAGTGGGTGGAGTTTGGGTTTTTTATTGAACCATGAGTAGGGCTATGAGTTGTTAGACCCAATTGATGCTTCATCTATAAGCACTATTACAGGACATCATCCTTATACAATTGACTATGCATGTTTACTGATGAATTTAATCCAAATGTTTGTTGCCCACTGATTAAGCTAGTTAAGATGATACCACAAATGTGTATGGGCTATTCCGTTTGAGTTCTGCTACCTGTAGAGGTGGTAGGGTTGTATTGGGGCTTAATAGGGACACTCAGTGGGGTTGCTCTTTTCAGGGTTGGCTGAAGGGACATTATAAGAAAGTTGTCTTAGGGTAAGATTAGTTATTTGCACATCCCATCATGCCTATCCCATCACTGCATCTGATTTGCCCCATCTTTCACGTTGCGTGAAGTGGATGTCCTTCTCCAACAGAGCTTCTGACCAGGGGTATGGGTCCATGACAATCATATTTTTTCAATCGTGTTTATTTGATAATGAAAGCATTATGTTGTATCCAGGTGTTTTTGGTGCAATAATTGTCACATCCCAATATGGTCGTTAATCAGATATATTTTAATGTAACCCAGTTGCTTTTTATCAATTGGCTCTGCATGGTTTTTCCCATATTGTTCCTTTCGGGAGGACACAATCTGTAATCTTTGATATTATGACTAGGGATGCACTTTGATCCTAGATCCAAAGTCGCTTTGCTCCAAACTTCCTTATTTTGTATGGATATCCATCTCCGTACAGCATTAAAATGGGCTCCATCCAAAAGCAGGAGAAATGAAAAGAGCGGCACTCACCGGAATAGTCGATACTTTATTACATCTTCGGCATACATAAAATAGTACGGGAGCGTACGGCGTACCCTACATGTGCGTACCCTACATGTGCGTTTCGCGCACTCTGTGCCTCGTCAGGCCCTATGCGTCCTGACGCATAGGGCCCGACGAGGCGCAGAGTGCGCGAAACGGCCGTCGCCCATGTTGCACATGTAGGGTACGCCGTCCGCTCCCGTACTATTTTATGTATGCCGAAGATGTAATAAAGTATCGACTATTCCAGTGAGTGCCGCTCTTTTCATTTCTCCTGCTTTTGGATGGTCTTCATGCTTGGACTGTTGTTATTGGAGCTGAGCACCGCCTTGGTCGCAGTGATTTTTCCCGGATCCCACAGAGACCGGCTTCCGGAGTGGTGCAAGTGTGTAGTGCCATCCCGTATTTCACTTTCTTCTATTTAGCATTAAAATGGGCTCCGGTAAGGCAAATTTGTTATCACCGAAGTCTTGCGGGACTTCGTTGAGTAACTTTTGGTATTTGATTATTAAACTTGAAAAACATTTTAAAACAGGTATCCGAAGTTGGCTTCGGTACCGACTGGTACCTCGGTACTGAAGCCAACTTCAGAACCAAGCTTTAAAATGGTTGTCAAAAATCAAATCCCGATTAATTCCATGTTTTAAGACCTGTTTCCTTTAATTAACAAATGTGAAATCTCTATAGTGTTTAAGCCCAGAAAATACATGCAGGTCCCTGTGAGAATGCAAGGCAACATGGGCAAGTCCACTAGGGTAAGGTTACGCCCCCAGAAGGAAGCTTTTAGGCAAAACGTACGTTGGGGTTGCTGGCAGGTCCCCAGAACTGTGGTCTGTATTCCACTTTTATTACTCTTTAGCAAGGTTTGACGGTTTAGATGGCAAGAATCTTATATGTACTGCTATTCATAGGGTGTACGATGCAGTAGCACTACAATACCATATGCATATTTGGCTTAGTGAATTTGCATATGGTCACCTTATTAGCATCACTGATAATGCATACCTACTGTATTACGATTAATTGGTATAGGGCTACTTAGATATTACTTGAGGAATTATTACCTGGGGTCTGAGGGATCTGCCTAAGCTGTTACATTTATGATCCATGTACTATGATGATAAACCTTTTTGATTATAGTTTTAATTGTTTTATTTATTATGAATTAATAAAGATGGCATTTCTGTGTGGTGGTTTTAGGTGCAGTTTGGGATAAACTGCCATACATTTTTGCTATGTATATTTGATTTTGTTTTGTTCTGTTGCAGACAAAGTGCTAGGGTAAGGTCATGCAGGATTTCCTTCTTTATCTTCTCATCTTCCATGTATCCTGATATGTAAAATGGCAGATGCCATTTTGAGAGATTTTTGCTAGATGAATCCAAGAAACTTAAAATTTACTAGAAAGTTTTTGGAACATTTGTAATGAATTTTTAACCCAAACTAGGAATGAGTGAACCTTTTTGACAGAGCAAATCAGTGACACTGACATGCATAGCTATAGTAAACTGCATCATTTACTGTGTTAACAAACACAGGTAAATGGGGGCAAATGTTTTTTTTTTTTTTTAAACACTTGGTGTTATGGGATTTAAAAAAAAACATGGATTGTTGGTAGATCAAGAATCCAAAAATGATTACTTGACAGGGTCAAAATGTTTGCCCATACAAAATGCACAAGTGATACTTGAAAGAAGAAAGAGGGGTTTGTTGGGAAGAGGCCTCCAAAAATTATACCTTAACAGGGCAGAATGCACACATGAGTGTTAATTCCATCCGAATTTCAGGAAGAATTTGATTTACCACGAAGCTGAATTTCCTTGTGCTTCGTGGTAATAAAATAATTTTTCCAAAAATGGTGGCTAAAAGTAAAAAAATTATGCTTACCTCATCCACTTGATTGCGGAGAGGCCGTCTGCTCCTGCCTTGATTGAAGAAAAAGGACTGGTGGCGAGTGTGAAGACGTGGTGACGTCAAGTGGCCAGCAAATTCTTTGGCAGGTTTTTTTCAATCAATACGGGAGCGGATGTCCTCTCCACAATCAATTGGATGAGGTGAATATCATTTTTATTTTTAAATTCCAGATTAACTTTTGAGCACCCGAATGTGAGCCTCAGATGCAGACATTACTTTTCCAAAAAAGCTGTACCAGGACATGTACACTGAGCAGCAGGTGGGCCAGCCCTTGGGCCTCTCTGTGTCTGGTAGAGTTCACACCAGAGCTGACATATTGTCAGTTGGCAGAACTAAGGGATAAATAATGCAATTATCATCGGTATTACCGGATGATGTGCTAAAGGAGGTAGAAGAGTGGTTGGGGTTGAAGAAGTATATTCGCAACTGGGAAAGGGGGGGCTTACTTCTTCTGTCACTCTGGGAATGTTCAATGACCGTTTTCCTCTCCCCTTTTATCAGTTTGTTGAAACCAACTGCCAGTCACCTGCTGCGCCATGAGGTACTCTTTGAGCTAAAGGGTTAAAGATAAGTATAACTTTAATTATTAGGTAAAATGTATATAGTGATCAACTATTGGCCCCATGTTGCAAAAAAGGCATTTTTAGGAGATTGCAGGCCACAAAAGAAATAATTTGTATATTGTATAACACACCTAATCAGTCAAACCCATACCAGCAACAGCCCATTTGGCTAACATGTTATATGACAGCTAATAGTTTTCAGGCTCCTGTCCCTTATGGCAATAATCCTTCAGCTATGTTTGATCCATCCACTGTGTTCGACCCATGTGGTATTAACCGCAAATATAAAATTTTTAAGGCGAAATACCATCCAGTTCTTAGTATATATTTGTATATTTTTAAATTTTACACTTTGAATATGGAAATCATTTTTTTAAAGGGATTCAGGATTACAGTGTTAACTAATTATGTATGTTCTTTCTGTAGTTTTACACTTGACAGAACAGAGCCTTTTACAATTTTAATGTGTACATTTATATGTTTATTCTTAGAGATGAGCGAGTAGTATTCGACCGAGCCGGTATTCGATCGAATACTACGCTATTCGTCATACTCGATTTCGATCGAGTATAACGGCGATGACGCACTTAAAATTCGTTTCCCCTCCCACCTTCCCTGGCGCTTTTTTTACACCAATCACTATGCAGGGGGGGTATGACAGGTCCTCGGAGCACGCTGGCATCGCGAGAACGGCGTCTACATGCATTGGGTGGAAAAACCATGTGACCTCGAATCATAAAAACTCAGCTCTTCCTGCTCGTTCGCATATGCTGCATGAACGTAGTCAGGGACAGAAGCCCGAGCAGGGAGAGACAGGCTTTAGCTGTATGAAAGTCAGGCAGGACCCCAAAAGTATATAACAGAAGCTCAGAATATTGCATTTACCACCATATATACCGGCTACCAGCGGACAGGAGAGTGATTGACAGCCCTTATCAGGGCTACTATACTGCACGGTATATAGCTGATTCTAACTGTATACACTCTGCACAGAACGGCTGCTTTATTGAGGGATAGCTGCTGGAGTAGGGACAGAGAGAGGCATAAGTGGTGTATTAGCACCTATATACAAAACTATATTTGGCACTACTGTTGTGCGTTCTGTGTGCCAACAAAACCCTGTTATATACCTGGTGTGTATACGCACCATTTGACCTTCTGGCAGTATACGGCTGTATACGCCAAGTATTTTTCTAAAAAAAAA
The DNA here is from genome assembly GCA_900303285.1 of Rhinella marina. NCBI lineage: Eukaryota > Metazoa > Chordata > Amphibia > Anura > Bufonidae > Rhinella > Rhinella marina. The sequence continues at coordinate 44,498 of ONZH01017217.1, forward strand.
AGTATATTTGGCACCACTGTTGTGCGTTCTGTGTGCCAGCAAAACTCTGTTAATATACCTGGTGCGTATAGGCATCTATTGACCTTCTAGCATTATACGGCTGTATACGCCAAGTGTTCTCCTAAAAAATAAAGTATATTTGGCACCACTGTTGTGCATTCTGTGTGCCAGCAAAACCCTGTTAATATACCTGGTGCATATAGGCATCTATTGACCTTCTAGCAGTATACGGCTGTATAGCCAAGTGTTCTCCTAAAAAATAAAGTATATTTGGCACCACTGTTGTGCGTTCTGTGTGCCAGCAAAACCCTGTTAATATACCTGGTGCGTATAGGCATCTATTGACCTTCTGGCAGTATACGGCTGTATACGCCAAGTATTTTTCTAAAAAAAAAAGTATATTTGGCACCACTGTTGTGCGTTCTGTGTGCCAGCAAAACCCTGTTAATATACCTGGTGCGTATAGGCATCTATTGACCTTCTGGCAGTATACGGCTGTATACGCCAAGTATTTTTCTAAAAAATAAAGTATATTTGGCACCACTGTTGTGCATTCTGTCTGCCAGCAAAACCCTGTTAATATACCTGGTGCGTATAGGCATCTATTGACCTTCTAGCAGTATACGGCTGTATAGCCAAGTGTTCTCCTAAAAAATAAAGTATATTTGGCACCACTGTTGTGCGTTCTGTGTGCCAGCAAAACCCTGTTAATATACCTGGTGCGTATAGGCATCTATTGACCTTCTGGCAGTATACGGCTGTATAGCCAAGTATTCTCCTAAAAAATAAAGTATATTTGGCACCACTGTTGTGCGTTCTATGTGCCAGCAAAACCCTGTTAATATACCTGGTGCATATAGGCATCTATTGACCTTCTGGCAGTATACGGCTGTATAGCCAAGTGTTCTCCTAAAAAATAAAGTATATTTGGCACCACTGTTGTGCGTTCTGTGTGCCAGCAAAACCCTGTTAATATACCTGGTGCGTATAGGCATCTTTTGACCTTCTGGCAGTATACGGCTGTATAGCCAAGTGTTGTCCTAAAAAAATATATATTTTTTGCAGAACGCGTGGCAAAAAAAAGTTAAACGCCTGAAATGCGGAGGGCTAGCGCAAAGGGACGTGGACGTGGACGGGGGCGCGGAAATGCTGGTGGGGGCACAAACCGCATTGAAGCCAGTGGGGATACAATGCGTGCTGGTGAGGGGCAGCCAGCATTCCGCTCATCCAGCATGCCTTTATGGGACAGTTAAGTGGGGGGCGGTTTACACCGCTGTTGAGGCCTGAGCAGCGTGAACAGGTGGTGCAATGGATAGCCGATAACGCTTCCACTCACTTGTCCACCACCCAGTCATCCACACAGTCTCACTCTGACCCTCCTTCCTCCCAACCTGGCCAACAGAGTCATCCCACCCTTGACCCCTCCCAGGAGCTCTTTTCGGGTCCTTTTCCAGATGTGCTCCAAGAATCCCAGGAGCTACCAGAGGAATTTGTTTGTAGTGATGCCCAAACACTTGAGTATCCGCCATCTCCTGGTGATGTGGACCCGGAACCAGCATCTGTTATCATGAGCGATGATGATGAGACGCAGTTGCCATCAAGGGAGGCTGTTGGAATGTCCAGTGGGCAGGAGGAGGAGCAGAGTGAGGAAGTGGAAGAGGAGGTGGTGGACGACGAAATGACCGACCCCACTTGGCCAGGGGTGATGTCCAGCGGGGAAAGCAGTGAAGATGTGGTGGTCTGCGCATCACCGAAAAAGGCAGCAAGAGGCAGAGGGATGTCCAGAGGCAGAGGACAGTCCAGACAGAGAAGGCAGGCCACAGCCAGCAGGGCTGAAGCTCTTCCCGGCAGCAGGCAGTCGCGCGAAGCTCCCCCATTGAGGCCTCGTACTTCTGTGGTGTGGAGATTTTTTAATGTTTGCGCGGACGACAAACTGAGCGCGGTTTGTGCACTCTGCCACTCAAAACTGAGTAGGGGCTCTGAGAAGAGCAATCTGACCACCTCAGGCATGCGGCGTCACTTGGAAGTCAAGCACTGGGCTGAGTGGGAGAGAGCAAACGCAATACAACCTGCGCCCGGTCTTGCTGCCACTGCCTCTTCCCCTTTGTTGTGTGCTGCCACTGCGGTCCAGACCTCCAGCCAGGACACCTCCATATCTGCCTCAGCTACTTTGGGGCCTTCCCCCACACCTGCGCCTGCACCTTCTTACTCCTCGTTCCATCAACTGTCCATCTCGCAGGCGTTCGACCGCAGGCAGAAGTACGCCTCGAGTCACGCCCAAGCCCACGCCTTAAACTGCCACATCTCCAAACTGCTGGCCCTGGAGATGTTGCCGTTTAGGCTTGTGGAGACGCAGGCCTTCCGCGACCTGATGGCGGCTGCCGCACCTCGCTATTCCGTCCCTAGCTGCCACTACTTTTCCCGGTGTGCCGTCCCCGCCCTGCACCAGCACGTGTCACATAACATCAGGCGGGCCCTGAGTTACGCAGTCAGCGCAAAGGTCCACTTGACCACCGACTCGAGCGCTTGCGGCCAGGGACGCTACATCTCTTTGACGGCACACTGGGTGAATGTTGTGGAAGCGGGGATGGGGTCGCAAACAGAGACGGCCTACCTACCACCCCCGCCCAAGATTGCCAGCACGGGTTCTGATAAACCCCCCTCCTCTTCCTCCTCCTCCTCCTCCTCTGCCTTAACATTGCCCACAGCCGCTAGCTGGAAGCGTTGCAGCACTGGCGCGGGGAGACGTCAGCAGGCGGTGCTTAAGCTCATCAGCTTGGGCGACAGGAAGCACAGCGCCCCAGAGGTGAGGGACGCCATATTGCAGCAGACGGAGATGTGGCTGTCGCCGCTGCAGCTAGGACCAGGCATGGTCGTGTGCGATAACGGCCGTAACCTGGTGGCGGCTCTGGAGCTTGCCGAACTCAATCACGTACCATGCCTGGCCCACGTTTTTAATTTGGTAGTCCAAAAATTTTTAAAGACTTACCCCAACTTGGCAGAGCTACTGGTGTGAGCAGCAGAGAGCATTGATGTAGTACCAGATGATGAATCCACGCGTGCCTCCAACTCAGCTCCCTCAGTTTGCCAACCACGAGTGGCCATGGATGGCAGACATATGCGATGTACTGCGTATCTTTGAGGAGTCCACCAAGAAGGTCAGCAGCGAGGACGCTATAGTGAGCCTAACCATCCCGCTCCTATGCGTCCTTAAAGAAACGCTCATCGCAATAAGGGAGAACGCATTGCACACAGAGGAGACTGGGGTAGGAGGAGACGCAACGGAGCTAGACAGTCAGACCACACTTTTGTCTGCTTCTCTGTGGCAGTTGCAGGAGGAGGAGGATGAGGAGGAGGACGAAGTGGAGGTTTGTGTGGAAGAGGAGGAGGATGCTGGCGGCGAGGGTAGCAGTCAGGCTGTGTGCGTCCCATTGGTTCAGCGCGGATGGGGCGGAGAGGAGGCGGAAGAGGAAGAGGAGGAAATGGCAAATGATCCTTCTGGTGGGGGCAGTGACGTCATGCCTATTCAGAGTCTGGCACACATGGCTGACTTCATGCTGGGCTGCTTTTCCCGGGACACACGTGTTGTCCGGATATTGGAGAACAAACTATACTGGGTCTTCGCACTCCTGGACCCCCGGTATAAAGATAACTTCTCCTCTTTTATTCCGGTAGAGGAGAGGACGAATCGATTGCTGGAATACCAGAGGGAACTAGTGCAGAACATAATGGAGATTTTCCCACCCACCATCCCTGGCGGCAGAGAGGACAGTGTCTCCCGGAGTCTGACAACATCGATCAGGCCCACAGCCACCAGGGGAACACTATCCAAGGTGTGGGACACGTTCATGGCACCCCCTCGTGCAACTTCCATCACTGCGGGGCCCACTATCAGCAGGAGGGACAAGTATCGGCGGATGTTACGGGAGTTCCTGGCAGACCGTACCCCTGTCCTCCCCGATCCCTCGGCGCCCTACACTTACTGGGTCTCCAAGTTGGACACGTGACTGGAACTGTCCCTGTACGCCTTGGAGGTGCTTGCCTGCCCTGCCGCCAGCGTGCTATCAGAAAGGGTGTTCAGCGCAGCCGGGGGCATTATAACCGATAAGCGCAGCCGCCTGTCAACCGACAGTGCCGACAGGCTGACGCTAATCAAAATGAACAGCAAGTGGATTGACCCGGACTTTGCTTCTACAACAGTGGAAAGCAGCCAAAAGTGAAGTGCCATCTGTATGAAGTGCATTTCCTCTCCTCCTCCTCCTCCTCCTTAACCGCCGTAGAATTGCTTCCATTAAAAAAAAAAAAGAAAAATTATTATGGCTCAGCTCTTGGGCCTTAACACAATTTTTAAGAGGTCTCAGCTCTTGGGCCTCCACACAATTTTTAAGATGTCTCAGCTCTTGGGCCTCCACACAATTTTTAAGAGGTCTCAGCTCTTGGGCCTTAATACAATTTTTAAGAGGTCTCAGCTCTTGGGCCTCCACACAATTTTTAAGAGGTCTCAACTCTTGGGGCATTAACACAATTTTTAGAGGTCTCAGCTCTTGGGCCTCCACACAATTTTTAAGAGGTCTCAGCTCTTGGGCCTTAATACCAGTTTTTTAAGAGGTCTCAGCTCTTGGGCCTCCACACAATTTTTAAGAGTCTCAGCTCTTGGGCCTCCACACAATTTTTAAGAGGTCTCAGCTCTTGGGCCTCATCACAATTTAAGAGGTCTCAGCTCTTGGGCCTCCACAACATTTTTAAAGAGGTCTCAGCTTTGGGCCTCCACACAATTTTTAAGTCTAGCTCTTAAGAGGTCTCAGCTCTTGGGCCTCCACACAATTTTTAAGAGGTCACTCTTGGGCTTAATACAAGGTCTCAGCTCTTGGGCTCCACACAATTTTTAAGAGGTCTCCCTCTTGGGCTCCACACAATTTCTAAGAGGCTACACAATTTTTAAGAGGTCTAGCTCTTGGGCCTTAACAATTTTTAAGAGGTCTCAGCTCTTGGCCCACACAATTTTTAAGAGGTCTCAGCTCTTGGGCCTCCACACAATTTTAAGAGGTCTGACTCACTCTGGGCCTCCACACAATTTTTAAAGAGGTCTCGGCTCTTGGGCTCACACAAATTTTTAAGAGGTCTCAGCTCTGGGCCCACACAATTTTTACAGAGGTCTCTCAGAGGTCTCAGCTCTTGGGCCTCCACACAATTTTTAAGAGGTCTCAGCTCTTGGGCCTCCACACAATTTTAAGAGGTCTCTGAGGCTCTCAACAATTTTGGCTCCCACACAATTTTTAAGAGGTCTCAGTCTTGGGCTTAATCCTCCACACAATTTTTAAGAGGTCTCAGCTCTTGCCTCCAAATTTTTTAAGAGACTCTCTCACACAAATTCTCTCTTGGGCTCTCCACACAATTTTTAAGAGTCCACTCTTGGCCTCTAATCTTCTTGGCCTCCACACAATTTTTAAGAGGTCTCGCTCTTGGGCAATACAATTTTAAGAGGTCTCAGCTCTTGGGCCTCCACACAATTTTTAAGAGTCTTCACCTCTTCTGGGCTCACAATTTTTAGAGGTTCTCAGCTCTGGGCCTCCACACAATTTTTAAGAGGTCAGCTCTTGGGCCTCCACCAATTTCTGAGCTTTTGGGCCTCTTGGAGCCTTAAAACAATCTCAGCATACAATTTTTAAGAGTCTCAGCTCTTGGGCCTCCACACAATTTTAAGAGGTCTCACCTCTTGGTCCTCCACATAATTTTTTCGAGGGCTCACCTCAAGGGCCTCCATATAATTTTTTCAAGGTCTCACTCAAGCTAACTTTCCGCACTCATTAAAATATCTTCACAACAAGGACCTAAGAGCCCTTGATGGGAGAGCTTTGTGTGGGGGCCTGTTATAGGGAAGAGATGCGGCCCTGCGGGCTCTAGCCTGCCTTCTCCATAAGCCTCTGGCCACCCCACGGCCTCTTCCTGCCTTTTGCGGTCCTACGCATCCCTCAACATCCCCACTGCTTTACCTGCTAGACATGACACTGGGCCAGGTCGGGTCACTGACATCTCAAGCGCCAACAATTTGGGCATTTTAAGGCTTCTGCATGTGTTTGAGTTGTTTTTACATTTTAAAGAAGACATGTCTGACCACATCTCACACACACACACAATGACAATTAGGGGTGGAGTCTATTTGCTTTCCCCCTTGCCTATGCCATCTGTGGTTGTCATAGGCAACATGATTTTAAGGGGTGCAGAATTTTTTGTTCTTTTTTGTACAGTTTGGCTTGGGGTCCATGGCAATGTAGAGGAAAGAAGGTTTCCTTGTATTGTCTCACTTTACATAAAAGTTATATTCTGTTTGGAGTGTATTGTTGAGAGGCTGTGATAGTGGCGTAATAGTGCGACTTGGGCGCGTTATATGCACCCAGACATGCTTCCCCTGCTGTCCCAGTTGCATTCCAGCAGTGTTGGCATCATTTTCTGAGGTTTCAGGGTGGACTTGGTGACCTCCAAGTGGTCGAATTGAGATTTCCAAGTGGCGAGCATTTTTTTCCCATAGACTATAATGGGATTCGATAGTCGGTCGAATAGTCGAATAATGTGGTCTATTCGAATCGAAATTCGAACTTTCAAATATTTCACTACTCGCTCATCTCTATTTATTCTCAGTGAGTTTTTTAAAGTTATTCATTCTATTGTTTTCAGATATAATATATATCTAATATATAAAGCTGAGTGTATGTATGTGTGTGTGTATGTATGTCCGCTAAAGGAATTCCCACCGTCACAGCTACAATCACGAAATTTGGCACACAGGTACATCAGGTGCCCGTGAAGGTTTAAGCATGGGTCTCAGCTCTCCAGGACGTACTGTATTCCCAACAAATGCATAAGCCAATAGAAGCCTGGTCACATGACCTTATCAGCCAATAGAAGCTCACAGGCAGTTAGTCTCCACACACACACCAGGTTTCCATAACAACCCAGCCAGTTCACTGCTGTAGATGAGCTTTAAAGGGGCAGAGCATTATGGATGACACTGTTAACGGAGTATTCCGGTTACCATAAATATAACTTATGTTTTAGACTAACTCATCATCAATCATTACCTCATATAATGTAAATTTCACATATTTACCATTCAGTAGTAATAAAAGATGTTTTCTTCCACTGCTACCCGATGTGTTACTATGGCATCGACCTGTAATTCAGGCCACCCTCAAAAGAAGGACTTAAAAGCCCCACCCCCAGGTCCAGCTAAGTCAAGCCCTCGACTCAGTCAGAACACGCCCCTTCCACTCCGCATCTGACCGGGATTGAAAAAATGAAGGTAAAAATCAACTTCTATCAGCTGCAGGGGAGGGAGGAGGGTGACTTTCTCCCTGCAGCTCATGCTCAGACTGCACAGTGCTGCTTTCTGAGAGTGAGCTGTTACAAAGGACATCCCTGTGTCCATCCAGGCCCTGCGCATGACAGAGGACAGGGAGTCTGAAAGCCAGACTGTCCAGCCTCCCCCCAACATGAAGCCGTGCCACCGTTCCCCATGAAGCCACACCCCTAAACACGAGGCCATGGCCCCTGGTTCAGTGAAGACACGGAGTAGAAGCTGTCTGAGCGTGAGCTACTGAAAG
>ONZH01017218.1:0-39756 GCA_900303285.1 Rhinella marina
GGACCGTGGCACTAGGTGCACTATTCATGGCCATAACCACTCCTATAAAGGTCTCTGGGATATTAAAATGCCTTAGTGCAGATGTCATATAACTCCAGTCCACCCTGTCGAAAGACTTCTCGGCATCTGTACCAAGTAAGACCAGGGGAATGGAAGTGTCATGCGCATATTGGATGATGTTAATGAGTCTGACAGTATTCATTCGGACTTCTCGTCCACTAATAAAGCCCACCTGTTCCATATGAATCAGCTGGGGTAAAAAAGGTTGCAGCCTGAGCGCTAACATTTTAGCAAGAAGTTTTAGATCATTATTTAGTAGAGAAATTGGTCGGTAGCTAGAGCAAGCAGATGGGTCTTTCCCTTCTTTTGGTATAATGGTAATCTGGGCGGTTAGCATATGGGGATGCAGAGTGCCCTTTTGCCACAGAGAGTTAAAAACTGATAACAATCTCGGCAGAAGAACCTCTTGAAAGGTGTCATAATTAGAGATGAGCGAGTAGTGAAATATTCGAAAGTTCGAAATTCGATTCGAATAGACCGCGAAATTCGACTATTCGACCGAATATCGAATCCCATTAAAGTCTATGGGAAAAAAATGCTCGCCACTTGGAAATCTCAATTCGACCACTTGGAGGTCACCAAGTCCACCCTGAAACCTCAGAAAAGGATGCCAACACTGCTGGAATGCAACTGGGACAGCAGGGGAAGCATGTCTGGGTGCATATAACGCGCCCAAGTCGCACTATTACGCCACTATCACAGCCTCTCAACAATACACTCCAAAGACAATGTAACCTCTCTGTAAAGTGAGACCATACAAGGAAACCTTCTTTCCTCTACATTGCCATGGACCCCAAGCCAAACTAGACAAAAAAGAAGATAAAATTCTGCACCCCTTAAAATCACGTTGCCTATGACAACCACAGATGGCATAGGCAAAGGGGAAAGCAAATAGACCCCACCCCTAATTGTCATTGTGTGTGTGTGTGAGATGTGGTCAGACATGTCTTCTTTAAAATGTAAAAACAACTCAAACACATGCAGAAGCCTTAAAATGCCCAAATTGTTGGCGCTTGAGATGTCAGTGACCCGACCTGGCCCAGTGTCATGTCTAGCAGGTAAAGCAGTGGGGATGTTGAGGGATGCGTAGGACCGCAAAAGGCAGGAAGAGGCCGTGGGCTGGCCAGAGGCTCATGGAGAAGGCAGGCTAGAGCCCGCAGGGCCGCATCTCTTCCCTATACCAGGCCCCCACACAAAGCTCTCCCATCGAGGGCTCTTAGGTCCTTGTTGTGAAAATATTTTAATGAGTGCGCAAAGTTAGCTTGAGGTGAGCCCTCGAAAAAATTAAGTGGAGGCCCAAGAGGTGAGCCCTCGAAAAAATTAAGTGGAGGCCAAAGAGGTGAGACCTCTTAAAAATTGTATTAAGGCCCAAGAGGTGAGCCATAATAAAAATTGTATTAAGGCCCAAGAGGTGAGCCATAATAAAAATTGTTTGTAGGCCCAAGAGGTGAGACCTCTTAACAATTGTATTAAGGCCCAAGAGGTGAGCCATAATAAAATTGTTTGTAGGCCCAAGAGGTGAGACCTCTTAAAAATTGTTTGTAGGCCCAAGAGGTGAGCCATGAGAAAAATTGTTTGTAGGCCCAAGAGGTGAGACCTCTTAAAATTATGTGGAGGCCCAAGAGGTGAGGCATGAGAAAAATTGTTTGTAGGCCCAAGAGGTGAGACCTCTTAAAAATTATGTGGAGGCCAAAGAGGTGAGACCTCTTAAAAATTATGTGGAGGCCCAAGAGCTGAGACCTCTTAAAAATTATGTGGAGGCCCAAGAGGTGAGACCTCTTAAAAATTATGTGGAGGCCCAAGAGGTGAGACCTCTTAAAAATTATGTGGAGGCCCAAGAGGTGAGACCTCTTAAAAATTATGTGGAGGCCAAAGAGGTGAGACCTCTTAAAAATTGTGTGGAGGCTAAAGAGGTGAGACCTCTTAAAAATTGTGTGGAGGCTAAAGAGGTGAGACCTCTTAAAAATTGTTTGTAGGCCCAAGAGGTGAGCCATGAGAAAAATTGTTTGTAGGCCCAAGAGGTGAGACCTCTTAAAAATTATGTGGAGGCCCAAGAGGTGAGACCTCTTAAAAATTATGTGGAGGCCAAAGAGGTGAGACCTCTTAAAAATTGTGTGGAGGCTAAAGAGGTGAGACCTCTTAAAAATTGTGTGGAGGCTAAAGAGGTGAGACCTCTTAAAATTGTGTGGAGGCTAAAGAGGTGAGACCTCTTAAAAATTGTGTGGAGGCTAAAGAGGTGAGACCTCTTAAAAATTGTTTGTAGGCCCAAGAGGTGAGCCATAAATATATTTTTTTTTTTTTATGGAGCTAATCTACGGCGGTTAAGGAGGAGGAGGAGGAGGTGGAGGAGGAAATGGCACTTCATACAGATGGCACTTCACTTTTGGCTGCTTTCCACTGTTGGAGAAGCAAAGTCCGGGTCAATCCACTTGCTGTTCATTTTGATTAGCGTCAGCCTGTCGGCATTGTCGGTTGACAGGCGGCTGCGCTTATCGGTTATAATGCCCCCGGCTGCGCTGAACACCCTTTCTGATAGCACGCTGGCGGCAGGGCAGGCAAGCACCTCCAAGGCGTACAGGGACAGTTCCAGCCACGTGTCCAACTTGGAGACCCAGTAAGTGTAGGACGCCGAGGGATCGGGGAGGACAGGGGTACGGTCTGCCAGGTACTCCCGCAACATCCGCCGATACTTGTCCCTCCTGCTGATAGCGGGCCCCGCAGTGATGGAAGTTGCACGAGGGGGTGCCATGAACGTGTCCCACACCTTGGAGAGTGTTCCCCTGGTGGCTGTGGGCCTGATCGATGTTGTGGGACTCTGGGAGACCCTCTCCTCTCTGCCGCCAGCGATGGTGGGTGGGAAAATCTCCATCATGTTCTGCACGAGTTCCCTCTGGTATTCCAGCAATCGATTCGTCCTCTCCTCTACCGGAATAAAAGAGGAGACGTTATCTTTATACCGGGGGTCCAGGATTGCGAAGACCCAGTACAGTTTGTTCTCCACTATCCGGACAACACGTGTGTCCCGGGAAAAGCAGCCCAGCATGAAGTCAGCCATGTGTGCCAGACTCTGAATAGGCATGACCTCACTGCCCCCACCAGAAGGATCACTTGCCATTTCCTCCTCTTCCTCTTCCGCCTCCTCTCCGCCCCATCCGCGCTGAACCAATGGGACGCACACAGCCTGACTGCTACCCTCGCCGCCAGCATCCTCCTCCTCTTCCACAGCCACCTCCACGTCGTCCTCCTCCTCATCCTCCTCCTCCTGCAACTGCCACCGTGAAGCAGACAAAAGTGTGGTCTGACTGTGTAGCTCCGTTGCGTCTCCTCCTACCCCCGTCTCCTCTGCGTGCAATGCGTTCTCCCTTATTGCGATGAGCGATTCTTTAAGGACGCATAGGAGCGGGATGGTTACGCTCACTATAGCGTCCTCGCTGCTGACCTTCTTGGTGGACTCCTCAAAGATACGCAGTACATCGCATATGTCTGCCATCCATGGCCACTCGTGGTTGGCAAACTGAGGGAGCTGAGTTGGAGGCACGCGTGGATTCATAATCTGGTACTCCATCAATGCTCTCTGCTGCTCACACACCCTGGCCAACATGGAATAGGTGGAATTCCAGCGAGTCGGCAGGTCGCACAACAGCCGATGTTCAGGCAAATGGAGGCGTTGCTGGAGTTTTTTTAAGCTAGCAGCAGCTACAGTTGACTTCCGAAAGTGTGCGCACAAGCGCCGCACTTTCACCAGTAGCTCTGCCAGGTTGGGGTAAGTCTTTAGAAATTTTTGGACTACCAGATTAAAAACGTGGGCCAGGCATGGTACGTGTTCGAGTTCGGCAAGCTCCAGAGCCGCCACTAGGTTACGGCCGTTATCGCACACGACCATGCCTGGTCCTAGCTGCAGCGGCGACAGCCACATCTCCGTCTGCTGCAATATGGCGTCCCTCACCTCTGGGGCGCTGTGCTTCCTGTCGCCCAAGCTGATGAGCTTAAGCACCGCCTGCTGACGTCTCCCCGCGCCAGTGCTGCAACGCTTCCAGCTAGCGGCTGAGGGCGATGTTAAGGCAGAGGAGGAGGAGGAGGAAGAGGAGGGGGGTTTATCAGAACCCGTGCTGGCAATCTTGGGCGGGGGTGGTAGGTAGGCCGTCTCTGTTTGCGACCCCGTCCCCGCTTCCACAACATTCACCCAGTGTGCCGTCAAAGAGATGTATCGTCCCTGGCCGCAAGCGCTTGTCCACGAGTCGGTGGTCAAGTGGACCTTTGCGCTGACTGCGTACCTCAGGGCCCGCCTGATGTTACGCGACACGTGCTGGTGCAGGGCGGGGACGGCACTCCGGGAAAAGTAGTGGCGGCTGGGGACGGAATAGCGAGGTGCGGCAGCCGCCATCAGGTCGCGGAAGGCCTGCGTCTCCACAAGCCTAAACGGCAACATCTCCAGGGCCAGCAGTTTGGAGATGTGGCAGTTTAAGGCTTGGGCTTGGGGGTGACTCGAGGCGTACTTCCGCCTGCGGTCGAACGCCTGCGAGATGGACAGTTGATGGGACGAGGAGTGTGAAGGTGCAGGCGAAGATGCGGGGGAAGGGGAGGCTGAAGGAGAAGGCCCCAAAGTAGCCGAGGCAGAGGCAGATGTGGAGGTGTCCTGGCTGGAGGTCTGGACCGCAGTGGCAGCACACAATAAAGGGGAAGAGGCAGTGGCAGGAAGACCTTGCGCAGGTTGTATTGCGTTTGCTCTCTCCCACTCAGCCCAGTGCTTGACTTCCAAGTGACGCCGCATGCCTGAGGTTGTCATATTGCTCTTCTCAGAGCCCCTACTCAGTTTTGAGTGGCAGAGTGTGCAAACCGCGCTCAGTTTGTCATCCGCACAAACATTAAAAAATCTCCACACCACAGAAGTACGAGGCCTCGATGGGGGAGCTTCGCGCGACTGCCCGCTGCCGGGAACAGCTTCGGCCCTGCTGGCTGTGGCCTCACTTCTCTGTCTGGACTGTCCTCTGCCTGTGGACATCCCTCTGCCTGTGGACATCCCTCTGCCTCTGGACATCCCTCTGCCTCTGGACATCCCTCCTGGACATCCTCTGCCTCTTGCTGCCTTTTTCGGTGCTGCGCAGACCACCACCTCTCCACTGCTTTCCCCGCTGGACATCACCCCTGGCCAAGTGGGGTCGGTCATTTCGTCATCCACCACCTCCTCTTCCACTTCCTCACTCTGCTCCTCCTCCTGCCCACTGGACATTCCAACAGCCTCCCTTGATGGCAACTGCGTCTCATCATCATCATCGCTCATGATAACAGATGCTGGTTCAGGGTCCACATCAGCAGGAGATGGCGAATACTCAAGTGTTTGGGCATCACTACAAACAAATTCCTCTGCTAGCTCCTGGGATTCTTCCGGCACATCTGAAAAAGGACCCGAAAAGAGCTCCTGGGAGGGGTCAATGGTGGGATGACTCTGTTGGCCAGGTGTGGAGGAAGGAGGGTCAGAGTGAGACTGTGTGGATGACTGGCTGGTGGACAACTGTGTGGAAGCGCTATCGGCTATCCATTGCACCACCTGTTCAACCTGCTCAGGCCTCAACAGCGGTGTAACCCGCCCCCTGCTTAACTGTCCCATAAAGGCAGGGATTCTGGATGAGTGGGATCCTGGCTGACCCTCACCAGCACGCATTGTATCCCCACTGGCTTCAACAAGGCCCCCAACAGCATTTCCGCGCCCCCGTCCTCGTCCACGTCCGATTCCGCTAGCCCCCCTCCGCATTTTATTTTTTTTTGGTTACAATATTTTTCCTTCACAGCCGTGTACTAACAGTTCAGACGGTGTGTTTTAACACCACGTATATAAAAATATTTTGCAAGAGAACGCACAGTACAGGTGCCAATGAAAAGGCCAATTTTTTTTATATTTCTAGGTACACAGCCGTGTACTAACAGATCAGACGGTGTGTATTAACACCACGTATATAAAAATATTTTGCAAGAGAACGCACAGTACAGGTGCCAATGAAAAGGCCTATTTTTTTAATATTTCTAGGTACACAGCCGTGTACTAACAGATCAGACGGTGTGTATTAACACCACGTATATAAAATATTTTGCAAGAGAACGCACAGTACAGGTGCCAATGAAAAGGCCTATTTTTTTATATTTCTAGGTACACAGCCGTGTACTAACAGATCAGACGGTGTGTATTAACACCACGTATATAAAAATATTTTGCAAGAGAACGCACAGTACAGGTGCCAATGAAAAGGCCTATTTTTTTATATTTCTAGGTACACAGCCGTGTACTAACAGATCAGACGGTGTGTATTAACACCACGTATATAAAAATATTTTGCAAGAGAACGCACAGTACAGGTGCCAATGAAAAGGCCTATTTTTTTAATATTTCTAGGTACACAGCCGTGTACTAACAGATCAGACGGTGTGTATTAACACCACGTATATAAAAATATTTTGCAAGAGAACGCACAGTACAGGTGCCAATGAAAAGGCCTATTTTTTTTATATTTCTAGGTACACAGCCGTGTACTAACAGATCAGACGGTGTGTATTAACACCACGTATATAAAAATATTTTGCAAGAGAACGCACAGTACAGGTGCCAATGAAAAGGCCTATTTTTTTAATATTTCTAGGTACACAGCCGTGTACTAACAGATCAGACGGTGTGTATTAACACCACGTATATAAAAATATTTTGCAAGAGAACGCACAGTACAGGTGCCAATGAAAAGGCCTATTTTTTTAATATTTCTAGGTACACAGCCGTGTACTAACAGATCAGACGGTGTGTATTAACACCACGTATATAAAATATTTTGCAAGAGAACGCACAGTACAGGTGCCAATGAAAAGGCCTATTTTTTTAATATTTCTAGGTACACAGCCGTGTACTAACAGATCAGACGGTGTGTATTAACACCACGTATATAAAATATTTTGCAAGAGAACGCACAGTACAGGTGCCAATGAAAAGGCCTATTTTTTTTATATTTCTAGGTACACAGCCGTGTACTAACAGATCAGACGGTGTGTATTAACACCACGTATATAAAAATATTTTGCAAGAGAACGCACAGTACAGGTGCCAATGAAAAGGCCTATTTTTTTATATTTCTAGGTACACAGCCGTGTACTAACAGATCAGACGGTGTGTATTAACACCACGTATATAAAAATATTTTGCAAGAGAACGCACAGTACAGGTGCCAATGAAAAGGCCTATTTTTTTATATTTCTAGGTACACAGCCGTGTACTAACAGATCAGACGGTGTGTATTAACACCACGTATATAAAAATATTTTGCAAGAGAACGCACAGTACAGGTGCCAATGAAAAGGCCTATTTTTTTAATATTTCTAGGTACACAGCCGTGTACTAACAGATCAGACGGTGTGTATTAACACCACGTATATAAAATTATTTTGCAAGAGAACGCACAGTACAGGTGCCAATGAAAAGGCCAATTTTTTTTATATTTCTAGGTACACAGCCGTGTACTAACAGATCAGACGGTGGGTATTAACACCACGTATATAAAAATATTTTGCAAGAGAACGCACAGTACAGGTGCCAATGAAAAGGCCTATTTTTTTAATATTTCTAGGTACACAGCCGTGTACTAACAGATCAGACGGTGTGTATTAACACCACGTATATAAAAATATTTTGCAAGAGAACGCACAGTACAGGTGCCAATGAAAAGGCCTATTTTTTTTATATTTCTAGGTACACAGCCGTGTACTAACAGATCAGACGGTGGGTATTAACACCACGTATATAAAAATATTTTGCAAGAGAACGCACAGTACAGGTGCCAATGAAAAGGCCTATTTTTTTTATATTTCTAGGTACACAGCCGTGTACTAACAGATCAGACGGTGTGTATTAACACCACGTATATAAAAATATTTTGCAAGAGAACGCACAGTACAGGTGCCAATGAAAAGGCCTATTTTTTTAATATTTCTAGGTACACAGCCGTGTACTAACAGATCAGACGGTGTGTATTAACACCACGTATATAAAATTATTTTGCAAGAGAACGCACAGTACAGGTGCCAATGAAAAGGCCTATTTTTTTTATATTTCTAGGTACACAGCCGTGTACTAACAGATCAGACGGTGTGTATTAACACCACGTATATAAAAATATTTTGCAAGAGAACGCACAGTACAGGTGCCAATGAAAAGGCCTATTTTTTTAATATTTCTAGGTACACAGCCGTGTACTAACAGTTCAGACGGTGGGTATTAACACCACGTATATAAAAATATTTTGCAAGAGAACGCACAGTACAGGTGCCAATGAAAAGGCCTATTTTTTTATATTTCTAGGTACACAGCCGTGTACTAACAGATCAGACGGTGTGTATTAACACCACGTATATAAAAATATTTTGCAAGAGAACGCACAGTACAGGTGCCAATGAAAAGGCCAATTTTTTTTATATTTCTAGGTACACAGCCGTGTACTAACAGATCAGACGGTGGGTATTAACACCACGTATATAAAAATATTTTGCAAGAGAACGCACAGTACAGGTGCCAATGAAAAGGCCTATTTTTTTAATATTTCTAGGTACACAGCCGTGTACTAACAGATCAGACGGTGTGTATTAACACCACGTATATAAAATTATTTTGCAAGAGAACGCACAGTACAGGTGCCAATGAAAAGGCCTATTTTTTTATATTTCTAGGTACACAGCCGTGTACTAACAGATCAGACGGTGGGTATTAACACCACGTATATAAAATATTTTGCAAGAGAACGCACAGTACAGGTGCCAATGAAAAGGCCTATTTTTTTAATATTTCTAGGTACACAGCCGTGTACTAACAGATCAGACGGTGTGTATTAACACCACGTATATAAAAATATTTTGCAAGAGAACGCACAGTACAGGTGCCAATGAAAAGGCCTATTTTTTTATATTTCTAGGTACACAGCCGTGTACTAACAGATCAGACGGTGGGTATTAACACCACGTATATAAAAATATTTTGCAAGAGAACGCACAGTACAGGTGCCAATGAAAAGGCCTATTTTTTTTATATTTCTAGGTACACAGCCGTGTACTAACAGATCAGACGGTGTGTATTAACACCACGTATATAAAAATATTTTGCAAGAGAACGCACAGTACAGGTGCCAATGAAAAGGCCTATTTTTTTAATATTTCTAGGTACACAGCCGTGTACTAACAGATCAGACGGTGTGTATTAACACCACGTATATAAAATATTTTGCAAGAGAACGCACAGTACAGGTGCCAATGAAAAGGCCTATTTTTTTATATTTCTAGGTACACAGCCGTGTACTAACAGATCAGACGGTGTGTATTAACACCACGTATATAAAAATATTTTGCAAGAGAACGCACAGTACAGGTGCCAATGAAAAGGCCTATTTTTTTATATTTCTAGGTACACAGCCGTGTACTAACAGATCAGACGGTGTGTATTAACACCACGTATATAAAAATATTTTGCAAGAGAACGCACAGTACAGGTGCCAATGAAAAGGCCTATTTTTTTAATATTTCTAGGTACACAGCCGTGTACTAACAGATCAGACGGTGTGTATTAACACCACGTATATAAAAATATTTTGCAAGAGAACGCACAGTACAGGTGCCAATGAAAAGGCCTATTTTTTTATATTTCTAGGTACACAGCCGTGTACTAACAGATCAGACGGTGGGTATTAACACCACGTATATAAAAATATTTTGCAAGAGAACGCACAGTACAGGTGCCAATGAAAAGGCCTATTTTTTTATATTTCTAGGTACACAGCCGTGTACTAACAGATCAGACGGTGTGTATTAACACCACGTATATAAAATATTTTGCAAGAGAACGCACAGTACAGGTGCCAATGAAAAGGCCTATTTTTTTAATATTTCTAGGTACACAGCCGTGTACTAACAGATCAGACGGTGTGTATTAACACCACGTATATAAAAATATTTTGCAAGAGAACGCACAGTACAGGTGCCAATGAAAAGGCCAATTTTTTTATATTTCTAGGTACACAGCCGTGTACTAACAGATCAGACGGTGTGTATTAACACCACGTATATAAAAATATTTTGCAAGAGAACGCACAGTACAGGTGCCAATGAAAAGGCCTATTTTTTTAATATTTCTAGGCACACAGCCGTGTACTAACAGATCAGACGGTGTGTATTAACACCACGTATATAAAAATATTTTGCAAGAGAACGCACAGTACAGGTGCCAATGAAAAGGCCTATTTTTTTATATTTCTAGGTACACAGCCGTGTACTAACAGATCAGACGGTGTGTATTAACACCACGTATATAAAAATATTTTGCAAGAGAACGCACAGTACAGGTGCCAATGAAAAGGCCTATTTTTTTAATATTTCTAGGTACACAGCCGTGTACTAACAGATCAGACGGTGTGTATTAACACCACGTATATAAAATTATTTTGCAAGAGAACGCACAGTACAGGTGCCAATGAAAAGGCCTATTTTTTTTATATTTCTAGGTACACAGCCGTGTACTAACAGATCAGACGGTGGGTATTAACACCACGTATATAAAAATATTTTGCAAGAGAACGCACAGTACAGGTGCCAATGAAAAGGCCTATTTTTTTATATTTCTAGGTACACAGCCGTGTACTAACAGATCAGACGGTGTGTATTAACACCACGTATATAAAAATATTTTGCAAGAGAACGCACAGTACAGGTGCCAATGAAAAGGCCTATTTTTTTATATTTCTAGGTACACAGCCGTGTACTAACAGATCAGACGGTGTGTATTAACACCACGTATATAAAAATATTTTGCAAGAGAACGCACAGTACAGGTGCCAATGAAAAGGCCTATTTTTTTATATTTCTAGGTACACAGCCGTGTACTAACAGATCAGACGGTGTGTATTAACACCACGTATATAAAATATTTTGCAAGAGAACGCACAGTACAGGTGCCAATGAAAAGGCCTATTTTTTTATATTTCTAGGTACACAGCCGTGTACTAACAGATCAGACGGTGTGTATTAACACCACGTATATAAAAATATTTTGCAAGAGAACGCACAGTACAGGTGCCAATGAAAAGGCCTATTTTTTTATATTTCTAGGTACACAGCCGTGTACTAACAGATCAGACGGTGTGTATTAACACCACGTATATAAAAATATTTTGCAAGAGAACGCACAGTACAGGTGCCAATGAAAAGGCCTATTTTTTTATATTTCTAGGTACACAGCCGTGTACTAACAGATCAGACGGTGTGTATTAACACCACGTATATAAAAATATTTTGCAAGAGAACGCACAGTACAGGTGCCAATGAAAAGGCCTATTTTTTTATATTTCTAGGTACACAGCCGTGTACTAACAGATCAGACGGTGTGTATTAACACCACGTATATAAAAATATTTTGCAAGAGAACGCACAGTACAGGTGCCAATGAAAAGGCCTATTTTTTTATATTTCTAGGTACACAGCCGTGTACTAACAGATCAGACGGTGTGTATTAACACCACGTATATAAAATTATTTTGCAAGAGAACGCACAGTACAGGTGCCAATGAAAAGGCCTATTTTTTTAATATTTCTAGGTACACAGCCGTGTACTAACAGATCAGACGGTGTGTATTAACACCACGTATATAAAATTATTTTGCAAGAGAACGCACAGTACAGGTGACAATGAAAAGGCCTATTTTTTTAATATTTCTAGGTACACAGCCGTGTACTAACAGTTCAGACGGTGGGTATTAACACCACGTATATAAAAATATTTTGCAAGAGAACGCACAGTACAGGTGCCAATGAAAAGGCCTATTTTTTTTATATTTCTAGGTACACAGCCGTGTACTAACAGATCAGACGGTGTGTATTAACACCACGTATATAAAAATATTTTGCAAGAGAACGCACAGTACAGGTGCCAATGAAAAGGCCTATTTTTTTTATATTTCTAGGTACACAGCCGTGTACTAACAGATCAGACGGTGGGTATTAACACCACGTATATAAAATTATTTTGCAAGAGAACGCACAGTACAGGTGCCAATGAAAAGGCCTATTTTTTTTATATTTCTAGGTACACAGCCGTGTACTAACAGGTCAGACGGTGGGTATTTACACCTGGTATACAAAAAGGGTATTGCAGGCACACAGAACCCAGAACACTAGAGCCAAATAAACTGTATTTAAAAAAAAAATAAATAAAACAGCCGTATACTGCCAGATCAGATGGTGCATATACACACTAGGTATATAACAGGGTTTTGCAGCCAAAAAGAACGCAGAACAGTAGTGCCAAATATAGTTTGGTATGTAGCAGAGCACCTAATACACCACTAATGCCTCTCTCTGTCCCTACTCCAGCAGCTATCCCTGAA
This sequence comes from Rhinella marina, assembly GCA_900303285.1. NCBI lineage: Eukaryota > Metazoa > Chordata > Amphibia > Anura > Bufonidae > Rhinella > Rhinella marina. Next base: position 12,459 of record ONZH01017218.1, read on the forward strand.
TACAGCAGCCGTTCTCTGCAGAGTGTATATTGTAGTAAAGCTATCACTGTACTGCACTATAGTAGCCCTGATAAGGGCTTTTAATCACGCTCCTGCCTGTCCAACAGCTAAAACCTATCTCTCCCTTCTCCAGCCTCTGTCCCTGACTAAGTTCACGCAGCATATGCGTACGAGCAGGAAGAGCTGAGTTTTTAATATTCGAGGTCACATGGTTTTTCCAGCCAATCCATGTAGACGCCGTTTTCGCGCTGCCAGCGTGCTCCGCGGGCCTGTCATACTCCCCCTGCATGGTGATTGGTGGAAAAAGAGCGCCAGGGAAGGTGGGAGGGGAAACGAATTCTAAGTGCGCCATCGCCGTTATACTCGATTGAAATCGAGTATGCCGAATAGCGTAGTATTCGATCGAATACCGGCTCGATCGAACACTACTCGCTCATCTCTAGTCATAATATAACATGGGTAGGCCATCTGGTCCTGGACTCTTTCTCAATGGAGTACACTTAAGAGCGGCCTTCAGTTCACTTAGGGTGAAGGGTTTATTTAGGGATTGTGCTTGCTGGGGGTTTAAGGTGGGAAGATCCATAGATGACAACCAATCTACAGTCTGAGACTGTCTGTTTTCCTTCTCAGCTTCAGACTCATCTCTATTGATGTTATACAGGTGGGTTTAATATTCTGCAAACCTGGCCGCTATTTGCTCAGTGCGCAGCAGGGGTTGTGCTGCGGTGTATTTAACCATATGAATGTAAGACCCGACCTGCCTCTTTCTAAGTTGTGATAACATAAACTTAGAGGTCTTATTCCCATCTGCGTAGTATTTGAATTTAGCTGATAAATACAGTTTAGCTGACCTATCGTTAAGCAAAGTCTTGAGTTGAGATCTGAGAAGATCTCGTTCACAGAGGACAGAGGGGGAGAGATATGTTTTATGTCTAGATTCAAGCGTATGGATCTGGGATTAGATAGAGAGTATCTCTGTTTCTTTCTGTTTTTTTAAATAAGTGCCCAGAGATATAAGATGGCCTCGAATTACAGCTTCATGAGCCTCCCAGACAACCCCAGGAGAGACTTCACCATTATCATTAGTGCTAAAGTATTCCTCCAGCTTACATTTAATGATATCTTGATTCTTAGAGTTATGAAGAAGTGTCTCGTTAAGCCTCCATACAAATTCTCTTCTTGGGAGACACCTCAATTGGAACTGTAATAACACTGGCGCATGATCTGATAAGGTTATGTTTCCAATTGTGGCCTTTTTACATAAGGGGAGCAATGAGGTGGATACTAGAATGTAATCCAGTCATTGATATGAGGAATGTGCCGGTGAAAAGTAAGAATAATCTTTCATAGTGGGGTTTAGAGCTCTCCAGCTATCAACTAATCCCGCCTTGGCCAGGTTAGTCCGTATATGTCTAAGTGAAGTGTCTGACACCGAAGAAATTCCCTTAGAGGAGTCCATTACAGAGAATAAGGTGACATTTAAATCTCCACCTAGTATGGATAAACCCTCTGCAAACTCCTGGAATTTCAACAAAGCCTCTCGCAGCCACGGGGCTTGGTTGGAATTCGGGCCATATATGTTCCCTATAGTCATCACTTGTGAACCAAGTAACCCTTTTATAAAGATATAACGACCTTTATCATCTGCGAGCGTCGAACGCACCACCAATGGGAGCTGTCTGTGTATGGCAATACTGACACCTTTTGAGCAAAATCTGGGGACGTACTATGAAACCACTGGTTATAGACCAGGTGTTTTAAAGATGGTAAACGCTCAGCTTTAAAATGAGTCTCTTGAAGGAGCACTACATCCACCTTCAGTTTTTTCAGCATATTACAAATCTGGCTCCTTCTTGGTAGGCGCGTTCAACCCCCGCACATTATATGAACAAACCTTAACCAATGCCATTTAGGTAGGGCAAATAGACCACACCGGGACTCCAACAGATGTGACATAGCAATACCATCCTGTCAATAGGGAAAACAGTAACATAACCAACTGTAACTTGCATATAATAAATCATGGGTATGAACATCTCCCACTTGTAGAAACGCATGTGAAAGTTGTCAAAGTTCACTGGTGGGAGGTTAGCGCGAAATCGCGCAAAAAACATGAGAATGCACAAGCCGGGGAAGAACATATTCGGTATAACATTAACTGAATATATTAGGAACCAAGATGGTATATAATATACCATGTGGAACGTAGACTGTCTATATAAAAGATCACCATATAGGAACGGGCTTTTCAATGCAACATGAGCTCTTAAAGTAGAGAGCCTGAGAAGTATGAGGCATTCAAACAAGATAAGAAACAAATGAAAAGTAGAGTTAGGGAAAGGCAGAGAGAAATAAAAGATAGAAAATGAGAGGATATAATCAACTGTACAGTGGCCTAGAGCCATTCACCAGGCTCACCACAACCCAAAAGATATATACTGAGGAGGTCCATGCTATTGCGCCAATGGCTTTCAGTCGGTATCCATATGGATTCTCCTCGGCGTCAGCTTTCCGGATCTTCGTTTTTGTCGCTGTGGCTTTCCAGCTCCTGCTGGAGTCCAAGGTGTAATCAGTGGAAGAGCTGGTAAGAGGGTCAGTTCTTGAACTGGATTCCAATCTTGTATCTGCAGATCTTCTATTCCTAGATTATCATACAGGCGCTTGAGGTCAGAGTAGGATCGAATGACAGTCTTTCTCTCCGGAGTATTGATGTTGAGGCCAAAAGGGTATAGCCAACGGTAAAGGATTTTGCGTTCCTTTAAAACATCCAGCAGTGGGCGTAAAGTGCGCCTTTTCTTGAGTGTTAAAAGGGGATAAATCCTGGTAGATGGATATTGTGGTCCCTTCATAGAAAAGATGGGCAGACAATGCTTTCAGGATTTTTTCTTTCGTTTGAAAGTGGGACAATTTACATATAATGTCTCTAGGAGGTTCATTCGGGCCCGGTGCTGGGCGGAGGGCTCTATGGGCTCTTTCCATAGTAATGTCCACCTCTTCCCCAGAACCTAAAAGTGTGTAAAAGAATTCAAACAGCGTGGGCATTATGGCGTCCGCAGGGATCGATTCAGGGAAACCCTTCAGGCGCAGGTTGTTGCGCCTCCCTCGGTTGTCTTGATCTTCCAACTGGCTATATAAATAATTCAAATGAGCTTGGGCATGGTCAAGATTATGGGATACTGAAGTCCCAAAGTCAACAATGGCTGCCTGCGCAGTTTCTAGGGTCTCCACCCGGTCACCTACTTGTTTGAGGTCTTGTTTGAAGTCTCTCATCTCCTGTATCAGGGGGTCCAGGGCATCTGCCAGGAGCTGTCGCATGAAGGTTCTGGAGACAGGTAAGTTTTCTTTAGTTAATGTAGTGTCCGTCTCGCTGCGCTCCCCGTCTTCTGAATCAGTGTCTTCCTGGCGTTGCCGCGCTTCCTGAGAAGGCGCCATCTTATCCGGCCGTCTCGGCTGGGAGGAACCCGTCTTCTTAACGAAGCGATCCAAGTCACCTTGGCCAGAAGTCGTTCTAGTGGTTCCAGGAGTGTCCCTGGACTTGTCCTTAGTGGTCTTGCCCATGTTGGCGCAGATATATAATGCTTATGAGCCCGTTCCTAAGCGATCTCCAGCAGAGCTCACTCTCCTGCGTCCATGCGGCTCTGCTGCCAGGCCACGCCCCCTTTTGTATTTATTCTAGATGGGACAGAAATGAATACCTTCCACTGGTGTATTCTGGGTTAACTGGGCGGCAACGTCTGACCTCACCTAGAGGTGTTACCTATTCTTCCCTCTTTCTCTATATAAAGTCTGTTTGATACATTGTTATTGTACCATTGTTGCGGTTGATAAAGCCTCAGGAGAGCCGAAACGCGTTCTTATATGCGACAATAAAGAAACTGAGATTTGCAATTGAAGACAGCAAAGTTCCGGGTATTTATTATCTTTGTTAGATGTAGTTATAAGTCCATCACTTTAGTCCTTTTAGTCCTTTTAGGTACACACATGATGGCAAATAATAGCCGATGTTATTAGTCGTAGGGGCCACAAGTGTTAGTTATGGTGCTCCAATTGTTGGTCTTTGTGATGGTAATACAGCATTGAAAGTTAATCCCGCAAAATATAGCCTGTTGTTTTGCAGCAGTAATAAAGTGTTACTTCATTTGTATGGGGCGATGCTTCATTTATTCATGTAGACATATGTTGGCTCCTTTTTCCTCACACAGGTAAAATACGTAGAGAGTAAAGATGAGAGAATCGATTCGTCGATTCATTGATTCGTATCAAATCTTGGGATTTTTTACCTGCGAAGCGAATCCGAATATTAGGTTTGGCTTTGTACGCATTCGCTACATAGTTTGTCCTATTAATTATACGCTATTGCTACGTATAAGTTACTCTATACGCTGTTGTGTACGAATTCAATTGATTTGCGATGCAGACTCCTCCCTGGTAGCCCCACCCCCTTCTCCAGCGCTCGAAATTAGGAAATTAGGATGGTGACACAGCGAGGTCCTGACTGGGGAGGCATGGTGTGGGGCACCGACCCCTATGAGGAGAAGGAACCGGAGGAGATCTACATCTCTCAATATGTCCGGTAGCCTAAGAAGTCGGTTGAGGTGCCCGCTGAGGTGTTCACTTTGCTGGCTGACACGGCGAAGGCGGCAGGAGTTCCCGCTCCGCCGCGGAAGGACTACTCCCTTCGTCAAAATTCTATGGTTCTCCGAGGCTGCTTTAACCAAGTTGCGCAGAAGTGCGCCTCATCCCTTTTTTCCCCCTTTTCAGGTTATTGGGAAGCCCCTTGAAAGATGTTTTTTTAAGGAACCTTTGAACCTTTGCTGCTATTTTTTTACCCATTTGGATTACAATTTTACCTATGTGGATTACAAATTGCAACTGAGTTTGGGACTATGCTCCAGTTCTATGACAAGCCTCAGAAAGAAGAAAAGAGACTTAAACGTGTCCATGAGCAGACTAGGTAGGTGATATTTAAAATGTTTACATTATACCTATAATGCATTTGCACTATATTGTTTGCACTGGATTGTTTGCACTAATGTTTTTACCTTTCAGCAACGTTTTTAAGTATGTTGCCCATTGTGTGTATTTCTTTACAGGTACCGCAATGGGTCCTCATATTCACTTTATAGTATTGTGGATGATTGTACTATGCCCATAGCCGGATAGGCAGCACCTTACTTGTTCTACTTCAAATATACATACTGCCTCTGAGGGCAATTTCAGATCTGACCATTTACACTGGATCTGGCCCAGGGTCCGCCAGGTGTCAAAACTATGGCGCAAGCCTCGGATCACCTGCTGGATCACCTACTTTTTATACTGGTTCGGGTGGCTGTGTGTGACATCGTAAATCGTAATCCTGGTGGTCCATCAGCCGGACTATGTATTTCAGCTGTGCAGCAGAGCTAAATGATGAGGATCGTCTGGATGCCATTTTCGAATATTCGCTCTACCTCTGAGGAGTGCACCCCGCGGCCTCTCGTTGTACGTGCCTGCGTATTACGTAATCGCGTATACAATAGTTCGCTGAGGATTCATAAGCTATTTGTACGCTCATGCGTACGTCTTCTAAGAAGTTGCGTACATTTTTTAACTGTACGTTCGTTATTAGTGCACGAATGTTCGCTAATAGCACATAATAACGTATATTTTGTACGCAAATACAACAAATCTATTCATCGAATATACGAATCTTAGGAAAACTTCGGCGAATGTTCGGCGAATAATTTTTTCAATGATTCGCTCATCTTTAGTAGAGAGTGATATATCATAGACATTAAGATGACATACTCACTGCTTGTCCTCTTGACTTTACCAGTGGTGTCCCACCTGGTGTAAGAGACAGTACAACACTTACCCCTATCAGCGCTGTCCTGGGGGTATCTTATTTAGATTTACTTGCATTTATTCAGGGTCCGTGCCTCTGATACCGGCAGTCCCTCCGATGTCAGCGCTCCCTGATGCCGCGCTGTACAGGACCCACAGTGAGCCACTTTGTATGGAGACCCAGCATGCACTTCCAAAGTCAGCACTCCCTGATGCCGCGCTGCAGTGAGCCGCTCTTTGTGTAGACTTGGTGTCCCACGTGGGTACTTTTTTTACTTGAGTTGGCGTCTCACGTGACTCGGCTTCTCTGATCCTGTTCCTTCATGCTGAATAAAATGAAGGTGATGAAGATAAATCGCTCAAGGAAATCCAATATGGGAAGGATTCATAGTATGTCCATAGAAGGTTTATAGTGGGTATAATTGCCAGCAATGCCAAACGCGTTTCGAAGTATGGACTTCCTCAGTGGCCATCAACAATTGGTTCTTATATCACAAATCAACTGATATAGCACATTCAAACCTTGACAGCAGTGAATAGTGAGAGTATGATGAAAAATGATATTTGTCTTTTCTGAAAATTGATTTTAAAAAATTCTACAGCCTCAATGAACATAATGTTGGACTTTTTTATGGAATTTGTCAAAACAGTAAAATATTTGAATCTATGTTAATGTGCAAAAACTAAGCATATAAATATAGAGTGTTCTGTCTAAATATTTAAACTGATGATGTGAGAACTTTTGCTTTTCTTAAGCTCTGAAAAATGAATCCACTATGAATTAATGTATAAGGCACAGTAAATTATTGAATGAAAAATGCAACACAGAAGCACGGTGATGAAAATCAATACCAAGAATATAATAGAGTTACAACTATTGGCCATAATCCATTACAAAAATAACAAGTATCTACAGAGCTTTTCTTTGTACTCCAGATGTATAAGTGACATGAGAGAAAAGTGTCCATTTGGTAATGACTTTGAAACACAAAAGAGTAAAACGTGCTTTTAAATAAAATAGAAATTTGCCTCAGCCCATGACAGGAATTTCTTGTTAAATTGTAATTAGTATTATATAAGAAAGCAGTACGTTAAACCATTTGAGTTTTTTTTCATTATACTGTTGATCTTGTACAATCTAGAGCTTAAAATAAAATCTAACTAAATAAGAACACTACATTTGTAGCCAACATCTATAAATACTTAATAGTAACTTACTCTATTAGTTAAACATTATAAGTATATTACATTGTTCTACAGAACATTAAGACCAGATGGTTTTTGCATTAATGCATCTGTTTGTCGACTTGCTTGCCAAGTTTTCCCTCACTTTGTTGTATATATCTCTACAACTCACTATAGCAAAAGCTCTGGGCCTCATTCAGAAACATATTGTCCTCATGTCTTGTATTCTGCATGTAACATAGAGACCTCCTATAGTTTTAGCAATACTAGTATTATACTGCGTAATATTTGGGCAGTGCGAGTACTGATAAATGTTAACACATCCATCATAGTAACATAGTAACATAGTAACATAGTTTATAAGGCCGAAAAAAGACATCTGTCCATCCAGTTCTGCTTGTTTTCCTACAAGTAGATCCAGAGGAAGGCAAAAAAAACCCTGTGAGGTAGAAGCCAATTTTCCTCACTTTAGGGAAAAAATTCCTTCCCGACTCCAATCAGGCAATCAGAATTACTCCCTGGATCAACGACCCATCTCTAGTAACTATAACCTGTAATATTATTACCCTCCAAAAATACATCCAGGCCCCTCTTGAACTCTTTTAGTGAACTTACCATCACCACCTCCTCAGGCAGAGAGTTCCATAGTCTCACTGCTCTTACCGTAAAGAATCCTCTTCTATGTTTGTGTACAAACCTTCTTTCCTCCAGATGCAGAGGATGTCCCCTCCTCACAGTCACAGTCCAGGGGATAAATAGATCATGGGAGAGATCTCTGTACTGACCTCTGATATATTTATACATAGTTATTAGATCTCCCCTCAGTCGTCTTTTTTCTAAAGTGAATAAGCCTGAGTGAGTAATCTTTCTGGGTACTGTAGTCCACCCATTACAGTTAGTACTTTAGTTACCCTCCTCTGAACCCTCTCCAGCTCTGCTATGTCTGCCTTGTTCACAGGAGCCCAGAACTGTACACAGTACTCCACGTGTGGTCTGACTAGTGATTTGTAAAGTGGCAAGACTACGTTCTCTTCATGGGCATCTATGCCTCTTTTGATGCAACCCATTATCTTATTGGCCTTGGCAGCAGCTGTCTGACACTGGTTTCTACAGCTTAGTTTGCTGTTCACTAAAATTCCTAGGTCCTTTTCCATGTCAGAGTTACCTAATATTTTACCATTTAGTATGTACTGGTGACTTGCATTATTCCTTCCCATATGCATAACCTTACATTTGTCAGTGTTAAACCTCATCTGTCACTTCTCTGCCCAAGCCTCCAGTCTATCCAGATCCATCTGTAGCAGTGTACTGTCCTCTTCTGTGTTAATTACTTTACACAGTTTAGTGTCATCTGCAAAAATTGATATTTTATTGTGCAAGCTTTCTACAATATCATTAATAAATATATTGAAGAGAATAGGGCCCAATACTGACCCCTGTGGTACCCCACTAGTGACAGTGACCCAATCTGAATATGTGCCGTTAATAACTACCCTCTGTTTTCTATCACTGAGCCAGTTACTTACCCACATACAGACATTTTCTCCCAGACCAAGCATTCTCATAATATATACTAACCTTTTATGTGGTACCTTGTCCATCGGCATTGTTTGTATTGGCCTGACTAAACAAGCCAACACAAACTGAATGCGGGAGGAATGATTGCTACCGCAATCATACCTTCTTCATTCAGTTCTGTTGATTATCAGCAGCACCTCACTGATTACACAGGGAGATATATTGCAGATAATCGGCCATCATCATCCTGATAAAAGATGGACATCAGTTGTCAAAGGTACTGTAGGTCATGCCTTAGTCTCACTTGCCAACTTACATGCCCCCAACAAACATCAACACAAGTGGTTAAAGTCTGTCCTCTACAAATTTCATTCCTTTGCAGAAGGTCTACAGATAATAGGAGGAGATATTAACATTTCCCTAAATCCCCTTATGGACGCCTCCACAGGAACATCCTGCTTATCCCAAAACTCGCTGGGAGCAATACATAAAACCATTTCTGATTCTCACCTGACTGATACTTGGCGCACTCTTCACCCATCAGAGAGAGACTATACATTTTACTCTCCTGTCCACAAAACGTTTCATAGACTAGACTATATCTTTATATCTGAACGTCATATAGAAGCTCTGAAGGAAGTATCCATTGGGCAAATCACAGTCTCTGACCATGCCCCGGTCACCGCTAAAATTGCTATTAATGAGCTTTCAGCCAGGGAATGGCAATGGAGGTTAAACGAAACCGTGCTAGACAATGAGAGAACCGTGGAGGATATCAAGCGTAAGTTGGACCTCTACTTCTTGGAGAATCGGCCCTCAGATACTTCCCAGACCATAGTTTGGGAGGCTCATAAAGACTTTATTAGAGGTGAATTTATTGCCCTTTGCTCAAAAATCAAAAGGTACCGACAAAAACACCTTAATTCCCTCCTCGCTCAGATAGCTTCTCTAGAGTCTATCCAGAAAAAGTCACTCTCTGATGGGAACCAGGAGGCCCTTCTGTCACTTAGGAGACAACTAAAAGAACTGTTGAACATCAAATGCTCTAAGGCCTACCAATATTCAAAATATAGGTATTACGCACATGGTGACAAAGGTAACAAAATGATGTCACATTTAATACAACAGAGAAAAGACGCTCAATACATCGCTCATATTAAAAGTAAAACAGGGACCTTACTCTCCTCCACTAAAGATATAGCAGCGGAATTCCGTTCTTTCTACGCTGACCTATATAACATTCCTCCCCCGTCAGACGACCCTCTACCTTTGCAAGACCGGATAGACAACTTCCTCTCTACTCTCAACCTCCCTACACTCAGTGCCTCTGATCAGTCTTCTTTGCTAACACCCATTACCTCGGACGAGGTCACAGATGTACTGAAGTCAATGCCCTTGGGTAAAGCCCCAGGACCGGACGGTCTTCCCACTGGATATTACAAAAAACTACTACCCTCCCTCCTGCCTCATTTAACATCATGGTGTCAAGCTTTAGTTTTTGGCGCTTTGTTGCCTAAACAATCCCTAGAGGCGACGGTTAGCATTATACACAAAGAGGGTAAAGACAAACGTGAATGCGGTAACTACAGACTCATCTCTTTATTAAATCTTGATATTAAAATCTGGGCCAAACTACTAGCTAATAGATTGCAAAAACTACTCGCCCAATTGGTGCAGCCAGACCAAGCAGGATTTGTCAGGGGCAGGGAAGGTAATCATCATTCTACCAGAGTCCTACATGCCATTCAACTAGCTAAAAAGAACTCTATCCCCTTGATCCTTCTCGGCACTGACGCCGAGAAGGCGTTTGACAGGGTTAGTTGGCTCTATATGCATCGCACTCTTGCTTGCTTCGGTATCCCACAAACGTTCATTTCCTCTATAATGACTCTCTACACAACTCCCAGCGCTAAGGTGCGAGTCAATGGCTCTTTATCCACGTCTTTTGATATACATAACGGCACCCTTCAAGGATGTCCCTTGTCCCCCGCACTCTTCATATTTGTAATGGAGACACTACTACAAGCTTTTCGACTGAACCAACATATCTCCGGTTTGAAAGTTGCAGACAGAGAACATAAATGTGCTGCGTTTGCAGATGATTTACTTCTATTGCTTACTAATCCACTTCATGCCTTCCCACATGTATTATCCACCTTTGAAGAATTTGGCTCCTTGTCTAATTTCAGAATAAACTATTCCAAATCTGAAGCCCTTAATATATCTCTTCCATCCCCTGTCATTGACACATTGAAGGAACGGTTTCCTTTCAAATGGCGCCCCTATGACCTTCCTTATTTAGGTGTTGCTATCACTAGGGATGAGGACAGACTTTACCCTTCAAACTACACTACTCTATTGAAAAAAGTCCAATCCCAGCTGACTTCTTTAAATATTCCATATGTGTCCTGGCTTGGCCGCAAAAACCTATTGCAGACATATATCATTCCCAAATTTTTGTACTTAATGCAGATGATCCCTATATATCTCCCTTCTGGTTTTTTCTCTAAACTCAAATCGATTCTCTCTTTCTTTTTGTGGAAGGGGAAAAAACCTAGAATTGCCTATGACCACTTGACTAGAGGTCGAGCTCAAGGTGGATTTGGCCTCCCGGACCTACATACCTATTATACAGCCATTCAACTGAAACGATGGATGCAGCTGTGTATATCTCAATACAGGATTTTAGGATCGGACTTGGAGATGGCAATACTTTCAGACAAACAGCTTGCTGGTCTCTGGGGAGTTACTAAAGCACAAGTTGTACCTGTTGGATTAGCTAAAGGTTTATATCACACTATGCAACGAGTCAGTTCACACAATCCTATACTCTCAGACCCACATAACAATATACCAGTGTCTCTTACACCTTTCCTATTATCAAACCAGCCTCAGTTTGTCCCTCAGTTTTGGAAACAGCTGCAGAACTTAGAGTTGTCATATCTCCGAACTAGACTTTTAAGTGGTGCGGACATAAACACACTCTGTGACGAACTTATATGTAGACCCACCTTCTTAGACAGAGCTGAATTTAAACGCTCTTGTCTGGCTATACAATCTAGTCAGTCCTCCCCAATCACCAATACTTGATTTGAAAATCTGTTACATAGACCACACATGCCGAAAAGATTGATTTCGTTATTATACACCCATTTGACATCTTCCATAAAATCAGAAGCTCCACCATACATAGCATTATGGGAAAGAGACTTAGCTTGCAGGTTTACCCCAGCTGAGGTGAAGCTCATTCACTCCAGATCGCATGGTTTCTCACGATGTACTAAAATACAAGAACACTCCTATAAGACCATGGTGCGCTGGTATAACGATCCTTCCAAACTTTACAAGATGGGACTTTCTGATTCCAGTGTTTGTTGGAGATGTGGGCAATTGGAGGGTTCGTTAGGCCATCTGTTTTGGCACTGCCCTCATATACAACCGTACTGGTCTGCAGTGGAACAACACATTAATAACATCTGCAACACGTCTATAGCACTAACTCCGACTTCAGTGTTACTTTGGTTACCTAGTCAGTCCTGGCATCCTTCCAAGTCAGACCTCCCTACTTACCTTGTCCAGACTGCCAGATTACTTATTCCTTTGAATTGGTTGAGTCCCGTTGCCCCAAGTATTTCGCAATGGTTGGAACAAGTGGACCAATTATATTTAATGGAGGAACTGGCGAGTTGGGCTACGAGATCTCACCACAAATTCCAAATCCTGTGGAACTCATGGCGCGAATATCGTATGGCACATATGACACCTCACACTTTGGTGCCATAACAGCCTATAAGCAGTTGTCTTCTGATGTAAACCTCCTCCCCCTCCCCTCCACCCCCCCTTTCACTATAACCATTTCCTTTCTCTTTTCTTTTTGCTTTATGTTATTAGTAACTGAGGTATTTTATTACTTTCTATAATGTCAATTTTGTAAGAGGCATTGCTATTCGGACTCATTACATTACTTTGGATTTTGCTTTAACAGCCTATATGTGTATGATATTTATCCCGATGTCCCTACACACTCCTTCCACCCTGTACCCCCCTCCCCCATCCCTCCCATTGCTGACTCCGACTCCTTCCCCTTCCCCCCCCCATTCCCCACCTCCCCTTCTTCCCCTCCCTTCTATCCACATCTCCTTTTTCCCCCTCAGTATGCAGACTTTTACTGTTCTATTGTAAATTTGTTTTGTAAATTTATCTACATGATGAGCTTCCTTTGTTGTTGTACCTTTATGTTGAAAAACAATAAAAAGAGATTTGATAAAAAAAAGATGGACATCAGCTGATTGGTTGCTCAACAGGTGATTGACTACTTATTTATATGGGCCAATTATAGGGAGCTTGTTCCTAATAATTAGCCCTAAAATCGTGAGTTCTATTAGGGCCCTCACTTACTGCACCAAAGATGCTTATAAATGCTGTAAGTTTGATTAATAGAACCACATGAGTCTTATCAATTTCACATCTGTCACACTGAAAAGGCAGAATTTTTATAAATGTTATATTGTTGAAGTCTTATTGACTATACCAGTGTTGGCAAGTCTATGTATATACTATACTTACTGAGAAAAGAGGCACCTATATATACTCCACAGATTTACTTAGTTCTCATGATCATTTTAAGCCACTGCCAGCAATAATTGGCATGGGCTTTCTAATAATCCATATTTTGTACTGGAATATTAGTAAACATGAGATGCACTCAAAAAATCAGATTGTGAATACCGAGGGAGAAAAGGACTAACATGAGTAATGACAACTTGTGAACAGAGTTTCTGATTAATTTGGAACTATATAAATACTGATAAGTAAGTATATATAATTAAAGATGAATTAAGAATTTACCAGATCAAGTCAACAGTGCTTTGAGAATCTAATTGGTCTTTATTCCTTTTCTCAGCAAATTAATGTTTCTCCCTTCTTTATACCAACATTCTCATGTGTCTTATTTAACACAATTAAATTACATATGAATTAGAAACACAGAGATCAAATTATATTGTGATTAGTATTTTGAACCAATAATTGGTGTACATAGACCAAAACCTGGAGTGTAACCTACACTGAGAGAAATAATAATATAAAAATTATTATCTTCCGTGTTTTGGACCCATTCCCAGTCTTTACTTACAAATACTGATGTAAAATATTAAATTGTAAAGATAGCCTTAGGCCTTGTTGAGATTTCCATTTTTCATGGACATGTGTTATCCACATTTTCCATGGACAACACACATACAAGTTGATTTTAATGCATGCACCAAACACAGATTCCTCACAGTTATCTTCATGGAGGTCACTGAAATGTCAGGCCTTAGGTCACGTTCACATGGTCAATATATGGCCAGTGTTTTATATGAGTATTTGTAAGCGAAAACCAGGTGAGAAACCTATAGAGAAAAACTATATTGGGAAGATTGTTGCCTCCTCTGTGTTTTGGATACAGTACTGGTTTTGACTTACTGATTAAAAAATTCTGACCAAATACTGACTGAGTGAAAGTGTTCACTTGTAGGTTCATGTTGTTAATGGCATATGAAAGTGACTTAAAGGGGTTATCCCACGAATAATGTAAAAAATGAAAATCAGACATTATATAGGACATGACAACCTCTTTCTAACAAAGCTAGAACCAGCCCTGTACCTCACATGGATCCAGAGATCTCCCCATTCATTGCTCTCCTAGATTTATATCAAGCTGAGAGCTAAGGGGAATGTCTTTTCTGCTGCAGCTAAGGAGGCGTGTCTCAGCTCTGCCTATCACAGCTCAGGAGGCAGTTAAAAGTTGAAACTGAGCATGTGCGGCCTGCTCAGTGAATAGGTCAAAGAAATAAGAAATTAAGTGGTCCTATAGAGATATATTTTATTGAATAACTCAGTAGCTATTCAAAATTTTTAATTACATGCAATTACAAAAGTATTCCGATCCAGGTGCTGGTTTGAAAACTGTAGAATATTTTTCGTGGGACAACCCCTTTAAGAATAAATTAGCAAAAAATAGAGGAAAATTAAAAGTGAATATGATCACAGAATCAGGGTACAAAGTGTGGTTGTAGTCTGTTACTATGGAGACACAGATTTGCATAAAAATATAGATACAAAATTGTAGGATACATTTAAGCAATATTTATAAAGGTGCTTAATTTAGCTTTTTTGCTTAGTTGTAAAGATGCAGACTGTATATCCTTTAAGTTTGTCTGTTTCAGAGTACTGACTATGAGTATTGCAAATATGGATTTGTCCCTTCAACAAAAATAACAGTTAAAATACTAAAAATACTTAAAAAGTTAATTAAGCGCAAATAAGACCAATAGCCATCTGTTTAACTGACAGAACATATTGGATTTAGACAAATGTAATTTTGGTACATGTCACATTGAGTGCAGTTCATAAAATTATATAAAAAAAACACTTTTCAAACAAATCTGCCATTTAAAACATACTGAAGTTTGAGTGTTTTGGCTATACATAATATAATCAATTCAAATTAATTAGTTTTACACTAATATCAAACGCAGTCAATACATTCTTTGCTAAACTATTTCAAGTAAAAAATGTAAGGCAAATGACATGTGTCTTTTCTCCAATGTACACTGATCAAATATAAAATGAAATCCACCTAATACTGGCAAGGGCTCCGCAAGACCTCTGAAGATGTCCAAACTGACGCTATTGCCTTAGCCATAGATTTTTAAACAGGACCTGTCACCATGAAATGCATTGTAATCTGAATGCACCATGTTATAGAGCAGGAAGCTGGGCTGCACTGTGTGTGCTAACTCATTTTAGTCATAGTCAGTATACACTGTTTTAGCAATTTGTGTTGGGATTGGACTAGATGGCCAAGCCTTTGATCTCCTAGTGCATCAATGAGCCCGTCTATGACCCTGTTGCAGGTTCATCAGTTATCCTTCTATGGGTCACTATTGTTAGGTAGAGTGCTAACAATATCTGCCAATTTTTCCTTTTTGCAACACATCAACTTGAAAAAAATGACGGTTCCCTTGCTGCCTAATACTGTATATACCACCAGTCATTATACTGAGATAATCAATATTTTTCACATCATCTGTCAGAGGTTTTAATGTTACTACTAATAGGTACAGCACCTTGTGAAAGTATTCGGCCCCCTGGAACTTTTCAACCTTTTTCCACATTTCAGGCTTCAAACAAAAAGATATGACATTTAAAATTTTTGGTGAAGTGGGTCACAATTGTGAAGTGGAACAAAATTTATTGGATCACTTAAATGTTTTTTGTAATAATAAAACTGAAAAGTGGGACGTGCAAAATTATTTGACCCCCTTGCATTAATACTTTGTTGCGCCACCTTTTAGTGCAATTACAGCTGCAAGTTGCTTGGGGTATGTCTCTATCAGTTTTGAACGTCTAGAGACTGAAATTCTTGCCCATTCTTCATTGCAAAACAGCTCAAGCACTTTAAGGTTGGATGGAGAGCGTTTGTGAACAGCAGTTTTCAGTTCTTTCCACATATTCCCAATTGGATTCAGGTCTGGACTTTGACTTGACCATGCTAAAACCTGGATACGTTTATTTTTGAACCATTCCATTGTAGATTTTGCTTTATGTTTGGGATCATTGTCTTGTTGGAAGATAAATCTCCATCCTAATCTTAGGTCTTTTGCAGACTCCAACAGGTTTTTATTCAGAATGGTCCTGTATTTGGCTCCATCCATCTTCCCATCAATGTTAACCATCTTCCCTGTCCCTGCTGATGAAAAGCAGGCCCAAACCATGATGCTGCCACTACCATGTTTGACAGTGGGGATGGTGTGTTGAGGGTGATGAGCTGTGTTGCTTTTACGCCAAACATATATTTTTGCATGGTTTCCAAAAAGTTTGATTTTGGTTTCATCTGACCAGAACACCTTCTTCCACATGTTTGGTTTGTCTCCCAGGTGGCTTGTGGCAAACTGTAAACAAGACTTTTTATGGATATCTTTGAGAAATGGCTTTCTTCTTGCCACTCTTCCATAAAGGCCAGATTTGTGAAGTGTTCGACTGATTGTTGTCCTATGGACAGACTCTCCCACCTCAGCTGTAGATCTCTGCAGTTCATCCAGAGAGATCATGGGCCTCTTGGCTGCATCTCTGATCAGTCTTCTCCTTGTTTGAGATGAAAGTTTAGAGGAACGGCCTGGTCTTGGTAGATTTGCAGTGGTCTGATACTCCTTCCATTTCAATATGATCGCTTGCACGGTGCTCCTTGGGAGGTTTAAAGCTTGGGAAATCTTTTGGTATCCAAATCCAGCTTTAAACTTCTCCACAACAGTATCACGGACCTGCCTGGTGTGTTCCTTGGTCTTTATGATGCTCTCTGTGCTTTAAACAGAACCCTAAGACTATCACAGAGCAGGTGCATTTATACAGAGACTTGATTACACACAGGTGGATTCTATTTATCTTCATCAGTCATTTAGGACAACATTGGATAATTCAGAGATCCTCAATGAACTTCTGGAGTGAGTTTTCTGAACTGAAAGTAAATGGGCCGAATAATTTTGCACGCCCCACTTTTCAGTTTTATTATTACAAAAAAAATTTAAACCCACTTGTTGATTCTTCACCAAAAATATAAAATGTTATATCTTTTTGTTTGAAGCATGAAATGTGGCAAAAGGTTGAAAAGTTCCAGGAGGCCGACTACTTTTGCAAGGCACTGTATATATTCAGAAACTTTCTGATATATGAAATATTTTACAAATCATGATTTATATCATTCTGAAATCTAGAGTTCTACCTTTATCTTTATGTTATTCTTAGTGTGGGTTGAAGGTTTGATGAATTTAGTAGTTTCTACACTTATGGTATTAGCTCCAGCAAGCTGTACTAAATTTTTTGTATGGCCGAATTCTGGTATATTTGCTGGATAGCGGCCAGATCTCCGCTGGATCCCAATATAGTGGGGCTAGTGGGCATTGCAGTAATATCCTCATTATAGATGAGCGAATCTTCAAAGATTCACATCCGTGAATATTCGCCAAATGTTTAAAAATATTTGCTTCAGATAAGAATTTATTCAGTCCAAGTTGCTTTGCTTCAATATGCTTGAAGCTTCGAACGTTAAAAAATATTTGTTATTCTGGTCGTGTTCTGCAAACATCCCTGCACAAATAACGAACATAAAGAGTTGTTAAAGGTATGCTACTTAACTGAATACACACACATTAGCGTACAAATTATCAGATGCGTAGCGTTAGCGTACAAATTATCAAATGCATACGTAGCATTAGCATACAAAGATTTAAGAACATTTAAGAAGATTCGTACAAAGCGAATCTGAAAAAGATTCTGATACGCTTTGGCTTAGGAAATAATGAAGGTTCGTAACGAATGAATATATATATATATATATATATATATATATATATATATATATATATATATTTTTTTTTTTTTTTAGTATATACTAACATAGTATACAGTATAAACTGAAAATGAGAGTTGACTATTATTTTGCCTTAAAACCACTGTTTGGCAATTAAACTGGTCTTCTTCTTATCTTTCGATTCCATGTCTCCTGACATGTCAAGACCTGTAATTCGTCTCAATGTTTTTTTCCTCTACCTTTTAATATTGCATTGCCCAAATGGAAAAGAGAGAAACAATATTTAATCTGAAAAGTGAAAAGAATGAGGAGTACAGCATGTGTTATTTATTCTGTAGTCATCTATAATATATGATGCTGATGTGAAAGTATTTATAGAACACATGCCCACTAAAAATTGCATAGAAACCACCTTTTGTTAAGATATTCTGGAGCTCAGAAGGTAGAAAATCATATGCTTGGTATTCTATTGTATATCAGTTAAATGGGCAGCATGTCAATATACTGCCTACATGTGAACATTATCACAAATAAAACATTATTAGACAAACTAATGACAGATGCTAATGATGCTTTCCAATTTTAGTTTAAAATGTTTAAAGGGTCACTATTTTATAAAGAAAAGGTCAGAACAACATAAAAGAAAAAACTGAAAGGATACCCTTCTCCTGTTTCAGCAGTTCCCAGGTCTCCACTTTTTTCAACTTCCTGATACCTCTCAACACACCAGAAATGACCTCTCGGCCAATCACTGATGATCTACAGATGTAGCCAAGCTAAAATCTGCTGAGAAAGCCCTTTGCCTGTGCAATGCATGAAATGCTCCAATGCTTATCTCAGAGGGGCTGCCTGGGTGAAGAAGGGGATATGTCCAGGTTCAGGTCTGAACCCGGACAACCTCTTTAATGAGAAAAATTGTGGCTTAGTAGAAAAGGGACATGGGACACATTTACCACAATTTTAATAAAAATTAGTTATCAATGTAAGTCAACCTATATACCGATAAAAAGAGCAAAACATATTTTTGGTTTCATATCAACATGCAATACAATGACCTATTGTTGGTTCTCAGTCCATTAACATAGCTTCTCAACATAATTAGTAGTATACAGTATTATGATCTACATATTTTTGACATCTGTTCAGATGGTGTAGTACTGCTTTGTTGAAATCTTTGCTATGATGATGTGCCTTTGGATTGGTGAGGCCCAGTGCTAAGGGGGCATAATCTGAAAGCAAGGATACTGTTAGACTTCTGGGCCACGCCAACTGCTGGTGTGGTTATGTAGCAACCTTGACATGGTGAGTGGGTTTAAAGGTATACAAATTCCCTGTGTACTATTGAGAACCTATCCTCAGATGTGTTATCAATATCAGAATGGCGGGGGTCTAACTAGAACCCTCGCTGAACAGCTTTATGAGAAGATGGAGTGTGCTGTGCCATAGACAACAGAGGTGAACAGGAAGAGAGATGGGAATATGGCACATGTGCACTGTGCACACCGTCTCCTCATACAGCTGGCAGGGGTGCCGGGTGTCGGACCACCACCAATCAGATATTGATGACCTATCCTGAGGATAGGTCATCAGTAGTAAAAGCTCATACAAACCCTTTAACCCTTTCATGACCGGACCTATAAAATGCCTGAATGTCCAGGCAACTTTTTGTGATTTGGGCACATGGTGGCTTAGTGACCCTAATTTTTTTTTTCGTTTGAATACGAAAATAATTTTTGCTATTTTTTTTACTTGACACTTAGGACTTATTATTAGAATGTTTTTTTTAAAGATATTTTATATTTTTTTAGGTTTAATTTAGACAAAAACCGCTAATTCTTATTAAAAAAAGTATTTTTTTAATTATAGATTTTTATTTTTAAATATTAAAACTGACGCACAAATTAATTATTGCAATGGGTTCCCTATTTGATGACGATCGTTTTGATATATAGCATGTATAGATTTTATTTGACGGGGCGACTATGGTGACTGTTTCCATTGTCGACTGCGTGTTTAATTTTTTTTTTTACACTTTTTTTTGTTTGTTTTTTATTTATTTTTTTACTTATATATTAATTTATTTTTGACAAATAATATGTCCCCCAGGAGGTCATTAAAAGACCTCTGGAGGACTGACTTTTTTTTTTTTCTTTTTTTAACACTTTAAAACCCACTGTTTCCACTAACTGGGGCATCCACAGGAGCCCCAGTTGCAGGGGAAAACAGCCCCCTGGGGGCTCATTACACACAGGCAGAGCTGATCAGGGTCTCCTTAGACCCTGCAGCACTGCTCTGGCCCCGAGACACCCGCATGCACGGACAAGTATAGGCATTTTGAATGGGGCCGCCCAGCGTGTGTTCCAAGTGGTGCGGAACACACACTGGGAGGCCCCCGTATTATTGCAGGTCCGCAATAATGCGGGTCCGCAAAAGTATGGCCATGTAAATGAGCCCTGAGACCACCTTAGCGCTGGTAGGTGGACACAGATGTGTTTTGATCAAACTATATTGGCTAAGAGTCTCATATTTTATCCTATCAGAGGGCATAGTCCATATATAATGTTTGCATCTGTTATTTTCTGTGATTTTTCTACTCCACCGATAAACCATCAAGAGTGAAATCTGAATTAAGTTTGACACCCATTTGCAAACTATTTTTCTTACAAAAATAAATAAATAAATAAATAAATAAATAAATAAATAAAAATCATAGGAATGGATAAGAAAAGCTGACAGTCCCAGAGATCAATGATGATCATGAACTTTCATTTCCTCTGCACAATTATGTCATATTAACTAAAAAATAAAAAAATAAAATGTGATCATGAAATTAAGCCATACAGAATTTTACATAATGTCCTTTAGAATTTGTAAGGTATTAGCACAGCTAAGCCAGGGTCAAGATTTTATTTTATTTTTTGCAAATCGTGTAATCGACTAAATTAGAGAAACACATTTACCAGCAAATAGCTGTTGCTTAGCCGTGCTACGTTTTGTGAATGTTGGACATTCTGACTATAAAAATGATTGTAATTGCTGCTTGTAAGTAACTGATGGTTTATTTCTAATTGTTCTAGGCTGCACAAACAGCTGGGATAACATTTGCAAGATGACTCATATCTACGATTACATTTCCTGGCTAGTTGGCTATTTTACATCATACAATATTGCTTACATTAACACATGCAAACTTTTGTTTAAATTGACAACATCAGAAATATGCTAATCTCAGCATCTTCAGGCCAGTTATATTCATAATGATAACGCTTGCATTATGCATATAAAATGCGTTAACTGATTCATGTCTCAGATTGGAAATTACACTTTGCTCCAAATTCCATTGCGTTTAGATTTCAAATTTTATTTTTTTGTTATTCAAGAATAAACATCTGCATAATTGTTCAGGAAAGTGAGGTTTTCTCAGCAGACCTGATTATTTATGGAATGGTGGGATGTTTGATGAGCCTGCTAGTCCCTCTCCCTCCAGTCCAGGGTTTCTGTGTAACCCTCAGGTCTTGAACTTGTTAGACTCGTTCACATCACCGTCTAGTCCTTCCGTTCTCCTTCTCCGTTATAGGACCAGAAGAACGGAATGGACATAATTGAGCTGAACGGAGCCTACGGACCCCATAAACTATAATGGGGTCCGTTAGGTTTCCGCCCAGAGGAAGATTTTTGAAGTGGAGACAAAAGTCCTGCGCTGAAACTTCCTCCCCTTGTTTTAAAGTGGGTGAGGATTTTTCCCGTAAGGTTTTCCAAACTGCAACAAAAATGCACATGTCCATTCTTGGTATGATGGACACCTCGAAAAGCAGGAGCATGTTCACGGTTTAGTGCCATTCAATGAGCAACAAACTGGGACCTCATCATTCAAAATGAGAACTCAAGACAAAAAATGCTGCACTTTCTCCCATGAGATTTTCGGCAGATTTTGATGTGGTCAAAGTTTGTCATGTGAACCTAACCTTAACTTTTACGTATAGGTGAATAAATCTGCATTTTACTTGCTGTAAAGTTCTCATCATTAGGCTAGTTTTAGATAAGCGTGTTCATCCTGGAAAAACGCTCCATGTTTGAGCCGTATTTCCCAGCCTGACTGCTCCTAATGTGAACTCACCGCATTATAATTATTTATGATGTTGAGAATTCCAGTCTCATTGCTGATCTACTGAACTGTAGTCACTGCATTATGTGATAACAGGTTAATAGATTGTTGCTGAGACTATAATTCACAACATCATAAATCATTATAATGTTGCAAGTTCACTTCACCGAAGAAGCATTCAGGTTGGGAAATACTACTCCCTCGTGGAGAGTGTTTCCCAGAATGAACATGCTTTTCTGAAACTAGCCTTAGAGTAAGTTTATACATCTAATCATTTTTCCTGAAGTACATATAAATGAAAATCAAAAGCGAAATTAACAATCTCATCTGCTTGTGTTACATGCATTACATTCTAGTACAGATTGAGCTTCGGATTTCGCTCATTGCATGGCAGTGAACGCAATCCAAAGTGGAAATGCACACATGTTCCATAACAGATAGGACTTGGGTTCTCAAGTCTGCAGCATGCCTTAAATCTGTGTTGTTGCTTTTTTATCCTATGAGTCAATGTGATTTGTTAAACACCATTCAGTAACATTATATGGTATTCTTTTGCAGAATTGCAGGGCATATTCAGCAATTACAATTATAAGTGGGTCAAAATGTGATTCCCTAAAATACTACATGGTATTAAAATATCATTATGATTAATAATGATGGATTTAGCTAACATTTACAGATTTTAATGCACTTAAGTGTGAGCTCCACAAATGTATCAGCCAACTGACATATGCTTGGAATTTAATGGCCATGTTAATCTCTAGGTTTATAACTGCTTTGCGTCCTTCTGTAGTAATCAACTAACTACCCTAATCACTTCATATGAAATTATTTTCTAATTAGTAATACATGTAATCAAACTCCTATCTCTCTGCAGTAAAGTAAGCAAGGAAGCAGGTTTACATTTAGACCAACATTGGATGCACCGAAGTTATGTAGAGGCTGGCACCTCTACATAACCTTGGCGGATCCACCACCAGCTAAAGGGGCTATTAAGACCTACATCTAAAATGCCGGTCTTAGTAAATGACCCCCTATGTTTATAGTGCTATTTAAACACATCATATCATGTAAGTACAAGTGTATGCAAGCAACAGTATATATAGTTACACATTGTAGGGTCAGTACAGAGATCTCTCCAATGATCTCTTTATACCTAGGACTGTGACCATGACAAGGGGACATTCTTAACATATAGAGGGAAGAAGGTTTCTACATCAACATAGAAGATTATTCTTTACTGTAAAAATGGGATGTTCTAAAATGTATAGGTAGGTTGTCAAATGGGGACCTAGATATATAAAATAAACATTGCATTGATGCACTCTAAATAAATGATCCACCAGTAAAGCAACCATTAAATCGCTATACAAGAATGATATCAAATATCTAGACTCAAGGCTGACGCGTCCTCCCCCCATTAGATATTGTATCCAGGGTTCATCAGAGGCAAATAAAACAACAAGTAAGTATATTGATGTAATGATGGTAGAATCCCTTGAGGAAGGACCACTGTTTATAGGGATAAATCACCCCTTCCTAACATGTACATCCAATACATAAAGGTCCTTATAAGTGGGGTAGATTGTACTGTATAGCCTCACAATGATATTTACAGTTTAATCCTCAAGGGTCCTGATAAAAGGGGTAGATTCTACTGCATTGCCACAAGATAGTCAATTAGATCAGTTCCCGTGGGGATATGATGAAACCATCCACAGTTTTGGCCAGACATAGCAGTTGCTCACCAGTTATGGATAATATGGTGCTGGGCAGATGCTAACCAAAAACAGATATCTGGGTTAGAAATGAAAAGTATACTCTAAGGCCTGTATTTTACCAACAGATGTGACAGATTTTCTGACCAATCATTGGTCAGATGGCCAATTACACTCACATATCTTTTGTTATACACACCAATCTGTTGGTCTGATTGGACAGAAATTGGTCAGATAATCTGTTAGTGTAACGCAAGCCTTAGTCAAGGTAAGTGCATGCAAGCAACAGTATACATAAATAATTAAATGCAGAGTGTAGACGGTGCCACCGATATTTAGATGGTGGTGCCAGTCCCTCTGTGCCCCAAGAGGAGCTACTTCCATTGTGGCATTGAAGCACACCGGCATCCCGCCACACATGAGCTTGATAAGGGGCGTGTGGGCGTAGCCGAACAAGCTGTGTGTCTTTCCTACTGCCCAAATTAAAGTTGGCATCATGTATACAAAAAAGAAGGGAGAGACGTTTCGCTAATGGAGGCGAGCACATAACCACTCATCCTGAAAGGAAGTGCAGTGGCGCCCACAACTTAGATGGCACAATCTGCCAGTTGTAGGCGGAAATTATGCACAGTTCTTCTCAGTGAGGGCCATCTACAAGGCAGAGAGGGGCATCTTGTACCAAGAAGGTTGCACAGTTCAACCACATAAAGAAGAACATACAGTTGTGGGTGTAAGTCATAATGGCCTTGTACTATAACATGGTCCTTATCCTAGGAGCCAGAAAGTGTACCCACTGGCCTTAATGGGCATACAGTTAAAGTGGGTGGCTAGCAGTTACACAAGGGGCAATATAAGAGGGAAAAAACACTGGAGAGCATACTGTGTAAAGTATAATATGGTCACATATTTTAATATGTGGTGTATGTCTCAATAGAGGACATACATACAGTATATAGGATAACTCTCCAGGAAATCAACATTGTCATGATATAAAAATAGATAAAAGCCTGGGCAGATACAGACACAGGATGTGCTCTATATGTAGTAATGTAAAGGTGTGTATGGGGTTATATAGCCAACCGGGGGGCGGGGGGTGGAGTTTAAGCCACAACCTGCGTGCTGGTGCATGTTCCCTCCTTCTCATCTAGATAAAGCATGCAACATTGATTTGTTCATTCAGCCCCAGTGGAGATACCACATATACTTTTTTAGCCTTGCAATATCATGGGGTCTGTCTTGTAATACAAATAGACTGCAACACAGTTGACTGCCATATTGTGCCTTTCATGATAGTCTACAATCACCTCTTGATACAGTGCCTTTCATGATAGTCTACAATCACCTCTTTATACAATTGGAAACACACAGAGATATAGTATTGGTCCCTTACAGATGATGCATACAAGATGCTGAACATAGATTTTTATTACGTACACCATTATGAACAAAATATCACTAGAACTAAATACTGCAATGACCGAAAATCAAAATGGCCAATTCACCTTTTTATTTGCCGCTTCACCTCCCATATAAAATTCAATAAAAACTGATCATACAGGCATACACGCTCCAAAATGGTCTGCATAAAAACAACAGATTGTCCCACAAGTAAATTAGCCCTCACACAGCTCCGTATACATAAAAGTTAATAGATAGTAGACGATAGACAGACACCATCTGAGACATTATATGAGAAAAAGAGGATTAGCTAGAAATCACTTTATATGAAATTTCTTGCAAAAGGGTTCCAATACACAAGAATTTGACTCTGGGGTTTGTTCACTAATTAAAAAAAGACAGATTTTTTTAGGTCACCTGCAGTTTTTGTGGTGTCCCTACAGAAGAAACGGGCATAAAAAAAATCACAGGGCAGTGGCTTTTGACTTTTTGAATGCTACAATACCTAAATTTAGGTGCATGTGGCCTTTTAACATCACTTTTGTCACAGAAGGGTGGCATGGATGGAGTGAGGGCATGCCGAGGGTGGTTCCATCAGCCCCAATACATTCATTATCATTTACACCAGTTTCAAATTTTCCTTAACTTTGCTCATCTCTAGTGTTAAACATGAAGTAAACATTAAACATTTAGGGGGTCATTTACTATCAGATATACACCAGTTTTTTGGTGAATATTTGTGGCAGATTGCGGTGCAAAGGTTATTTTCATTGCAACTTTATTTTTACTGCGACTTTTCTCGCTTGTCCCCTTTCTGGCCTGTCCCCTTTCCTGCTCACGCCATGTCCCCTTTTTTAAGATCTGACATGAGCCGGAAAGGGGACACACCTGTAGGACTCACCCTAGTGCAGTATTAAGACTGGTTTAGTTCCACAAACATTTAGTATTTGTCTCTCTGTCATAAAAGCTCTGCATAAAATATGGAACCACATTGTGCTATGATGTCCTTGATCATGTTTTCATATGAATATACAGTACGACATCAAATAATGGATTTTTTTTTTTTGCTAGATGTATATTCTTCCTTAAAAAATGTTTTATAGATCCCATGATCATGTGAACGAGCCTAAGGCTGGCCACACACATTAGATATCTATGCTTCCTGACCGCCTACTCCACACACATTCATGCTTGGCTAAGCATGCATGTGACCTGAACTGAGATTGGTTGAAATCAAAATTATTATCTCTACCAACATCTGCCATTGGAAGAGAGTCTCATGGACCCATAATTATTAGATGATCAGCCTATCCCTCTAAAATCAGCAGGTTCAGTGAACATCCATCTACTATGTACAACTAGATTAAACAGGTCCCTATAAAATTGTCACTATAAAGACAATGTATCCCCTATCTACAACATTTTATGGGTTTCGGCTCTACAATTCAACACGATTACGGCAATACCACATTTGTATAGTTTTTCTTGATTTTTTTAAAAAAGTATTATTTAAAATTGAGCGAGCAATAAAATGCTCGGGTGCTCGTTATTCGAGTCAAATTTTTCCCGATGCTCGGGTGCTCGTTTCGAATAGCGAACCCCATTGAAGTCAATAGGAGACTCGAGCATTTTTTGCAGGGGACCAAAGCTCTGCACAGGGAAGGTTGCGTGAAAACCTGGAAACCTCAGAAAATGATGGAAACACCACAGAAATGGACAGGAAACAGCAGGGGCAGCATGCATGGATGCCTCTGAGGCTGCCTAATCGTACCATTATGCCAAATTCTGGGCAACAGCCTGGTGGTGACCCTCAAGACAATTGTGCTGACCCAGACCAAGATGGGCCAAGGCACATGCCCATCACATGTTAGTAAAGCACCCCAACTAGGTGCAACAAAGGTCCATCACCGCCTGGCGGGTGACACCACTGCCCATGCTGGCACTGCTGTCCTATCCCCCGCCCCACAACGCAGGCATAAGCCTGATACAGCGTGGTGACAGCTTGGTGACCAAGTTGGATTGAGGTAGCAGGTGAACCACCCAAAAATTTACCCTGACACAGCATGGCGGTGAACCCATAGTGACCATGTGAGACTGAGGTAGCAGGTGAAGCACTTAAAATTTTTACCCTGACAACATCAGACGCTGCCTGCATGAGATTAGGGATAGAGCTCCTGTCTGTCAGGGAGAGTGTTTAGG